>ML783160.1:35864-57718 GCA_009831015.1 Picea engelmannii | reverse complement strand
TGATGTCAATGGATTGATGTCAAGAGGAGTCATAGTCGTATGCATAGATGAATATGGATCAATGAATTGTAGTTGGATTGATGTAAAGATGACTCATTATTGTCTTGTCATGGTTGTACAAATGGATGAACTCCAAAGTAGTCATCTTATCGTGAAATCCCTCACGGGAATACGCTTTGCAGTAAACTCCAAAGTGTTCCCCTTATGGTGAAAGCCCTCACGGGAAGATGCTTTGCGGTTGAGTTATCCTAGTAGTATGGTTAGATAACCCATGCTAAATTGTTGAATAATGAGGTTAAGATCAGTGAATTTTTCAGTGAAACTATACTATATGGATAGTGCTTGTCAAGCCATTTCCGTTGGTATGTGGAACGTCACATAACTCCTCACGGTTTGAGAGCTATGGCCTTACGAAGTTGGAGAACCCTCATATGTTGGCTTGAAGCCCCAAAAGGTCAAAGAAGGCAAAGTGCTTGCAAAGAAGAAATTATTTAAATAATAAAGTGAAGTGACAAATTCAAAGAGGATTATTTAAATAATAAAGTGAAGTGACAAAGTCAAAGAGAATTATTTAAATAATAAAGTGAAGTGACAAAATCAAAGAGGATTATTTAAATAATAAACTGAAGTGACAAAATCAAAGAGGATTATTTAAATAATAAAGTGAAGTGACAAAGTCAAGGAGGATTATTTAAATAATAAAGTGACAAAGTCAAAGAGGATTATTTAAATAATAAAGTGACAAAGTCAAAGAGGATTATTTAAATATTAAAGTGAAGTGACAAAATCAAAGAGGATTATTTAAATAATAAAGTGAATTGACAAAGTCAAGGAGGATTATTTAAATAATAAAGTAAATGGAGAACTTTCTAATTATGGAAAGTGGTTATCAGAAGGTTAACACTAAAATGAGGAAAATGGGTTAAGTGGTCAAGTGGCTATTGGATTCATGGACAAGTGGCAAATTGGGCAAAGTTGGACATAGGTGACTGTGTGGAAAAATTGGCTATGTGGACAAAGTGGCCTAGAAGATGCTTCTAAGGAAGCTACTTGGAGAGTATAAATAAGAGGCAAGGGTTTCTTGTGAAAATCGTCTCTTGAGCATAGCTTGAAGATCTATTCTGAGTAAGAGAGGGATTGCAAGTTCTCATGGACGCCAATGGAGACTTGAGTGTGAGTTGATGTCAGGTTCTTGAACTTTGAAGCAAGTTCCAGATCTGCATTATATGGGCTCAGATATGCCATAGAAACTCGGGTATGGTTACATAGTTGTCTTGATAGATACTCGTGCTTATTGTATGGTGAATGCTTAAGGAATTCTTGGTATGGTTGTTGTGATATGGTTATGTTGGTTCATTGATAGAGTGAGTAGCACTCTTATGGTTCAGTACTGATATGATTACCATAGTATATTGGTTTCTTATACATGATTAAGTAGCATTCATATTGTATGGTTTAGGAGCATAAGTAAGTTTTGGGAGAGCATAGATGTGTTGTGATTGGTTATGGTTCAGATTGGACAGTGAGAGACATAAGTGGATGTGACTGAGGGCTGCAGAGGATCTGATTTTTTCATGGAGAGAAAACCCTAAGTGTTCAGAAGGAATACACAGGTTGTAGTACAAATAAGTCGTGTACATATGTGAGTTGTGCTACTAGTAGGGCATGTACATACGAGTGTTTCACTACTGACAGGTCGTGTACTTGTTGGCATATTGGTATATGTTGACGATTGATTCCTCTTCTCAGTTGGTGTTGAGTTTTGTAAGCTGAGTCTTGCATTATAGAGTTGTTGTTCTTGTGGAGTTGTAACTCTATTCAGTTGTTGTCGATAACCCAAGGATTGTAGTCCGTAATAAAAAAAGAATTGTACATACATATTTTGTTCTTTGTATTCTTTGTGGTGATGACTTATTGATGATATATGTTGTTGATATATGTTCACATTTAACTGGTTATGAATGACAGTAATAAGTGATGAGTAAATGGTGATTGCTAACTAAGAAGTTTTGTGAAGGGAGTTGAAAAATAGCCCTACATTGATTCACCCCCCCCTCTTAGTGTGGTCGGTGTGTCCAACAATTGGTATCAGAGCAAGCCTTCACTATAAGCCTTAACAAGATTGGAGGAGATCTATGGACACACAAATGAATGATGAAGTTCCAATCCTTGGTGAGGAAAATTATTCTACAGGGAGGATAGAAATGAAAGTGCATTTGAAGGAAATAGGAGCGGGTATTTGGAAAGCATCTATTGGTGGATCAGTTCCTTTGAAGAACAAGTCAAAGTTTGCAGCTCAAAGGGAAGAAAATAAGAATGATGCATTGGCTCTCAATACCATTCTTAGTGGACTCTCAAGTTCCATCAAAGAGAACATGAGACAATTCACTTCCGCCAAGGATCTATGGCTAAAGCTAGAGGAGACATACCAAAGAAAGAAGGAAGACACTAAAGACAACTCCATCAAGAACAATGAAGGTAAAGAATCTCCAAAATCCTCAAATTTCAATGATTCTAAATGTGATGATGTTGGAAAAAAGGAAGACCTTGAAGACAATTCCATCAATATAAATGAAGGTAAAGAATCTCCAAAATCCCTTGATTGCAATATTTCAAAAAGTGATGATGTTGAATATCTCTCTACAAGTGAAGAACAAAAGATAGAAATATTTTGTGTAGAATTAGATGATAGTTATCCCATGGAAGAAGTAGAAGAAGAACTATCATACATTAAAAGGAAAGTAAAATGGGGTCTATTTGAATACAACTATGACCATTGTTACATAAAATATAGCTATCTTTCCGAGAACACTAAAAGGTTTCTTAAAAAGAATTAAAGGCATATATTGAAGTTAAAGGAAATGCTCAAGGAACAATAAGAAAGTAAAAAGACTCAATTAGAAGAAAAAGAAGAAGAGATCAAAAGACTAAGAATGAAATAGAAGAGAATAAGAAGCTAGATGATGGGATTAGCTAAAGTCTTGAAGTTAATGTCCATCTCAAGACCCAAATTGAAGAAGCCAAAAGGGTAGAGGAATTACGAAGGAATCAAATAAATGAAAAGGAAGAGTCATGTCATAAGTTGGAAGCTGAAGTTGTTGATCTTAGAAAGAAAGTAGAGAAGTCAAACAAATTCTTGAATAGCTCAACAATATTGAATGAGATCTTGGATAGTCAAATATCACCAAATATTAAATCAGGTCTTGGATACAAGAAAGGAGCTACACATGTTGAAGCAAGCACTTCAAAGAAACATGAGGTAAGTCCCTCACTCTCAAAGGATGGAAATAATGTTGCAACTCAATCATCTACACAAGGCAAGGAAAGTATCAAAAGAACAAAGCAAGGAAGACACCAAGAAGCCAGCTTTACACCTCAAAGAAGAGAGACACCTTCAAGATGGACACCAAAGCAAAGGTATGAAAATGTTTTTCATGGTCAATGTTACTCATGTAATGAATATGGTCACAAAACTTTCGAATGTAGATATTATGCAAGGAAATATAGTGTAATATTTCACAACACCCTAAGGTGTTGGAGATGTAATCAAGTAGAACATACTGTTGCTCATTGTCACACAATGAGATGCTACAGTTGTAGTGGATTTGGCCACAAATCCTGGGATTTTTGGAACACAAGAAGAAAATCCATGATGAGGACTTCATATAGCATGACTAGAAGAAAGAATGAAGTTAGGAAGGAAGACATTTTTGAAAAGATGGAATCTCAGAGATCAATTTCTGAAAAGTTGGGACACCTTCAGAAGTGGGTGAAGAAAACTGAACAGTCAGAACAGAATGGCAACCTTAAGGGAAGTTCAAGTTTGTCATCTTCAGAAGCATATGTGGGTTACAATGGTAACAATCGCGTACATACGCAATCTGGCCTTTGAATAGGTCACATACATACGCGAGATGTCTATGCAGCAGGCCGCGTATATGTGGTAAAAGAGATTGGGACAAGGGTTATTCATATGAGTTGTGGCATGGTATGATGGTATAACTCTGTGTTGAAGGGCCTGACATGTTTGTTGCAAGTTTTCATGATTACATGTTGGCATACATAATTGTTGTATGTATGGTGGTGATATATGGTTGAGTGTTGAAAGACTATCTTAGATGCATGGACAGGCCTAAGGATCTTCATAGAAAGAGCAATTGAATTGTGTTCTGGTTGAGCAGTAGAATTTGCAACATAAGCATATTATAGTGGTAGCATATTGTTCATATTGCAAAGAAGATAGGGGGAGACATACCCATAGGGGGAGTCGTTCTTATTTTCCAGGAGGAGAGATTTATCAGATGCAAAGATAAATAATTGAAAAAGAGACCTATACTTGGAGAAAGAGCACAGAGGCATAGTTCCAGGGGGGGTTATGGTCACAGAGGGAGCATGGGCTATATATCTTCAGCATTACATCATATTGATATCCCTTGTTCAAAACAGGAATGATTATCCAGAGGAAGATCAAAGGCATTCAGACAGGGGGAGCAACCCCAAGGGGAGAATGACCCTTTTTCCATTGATGTCAAAGGGTGAGAGATAGTCACATTGATGTGATTGAGATGCCTATTGATGTAGAGAAATGCCTTGTCTACATGTTTCCATCAATTATTGGTGTTGACATCAATGTTGGTATTGTCAGCAATGCCAAAGGGGGAGATTGTTGGATCATGTTGTCATTGATGTCAAAGGAACAATGTCTTGTCATAGTATATTGATGTAGTGATTGATGGATCATTTATTGACCTTGATTGATGGATCATGTATTGACCTTGATGTCAATGGATTGATTTCAAGAGGAGTCATAATTGTATGCATAGATGAAGATGGATCAATGAGTTGTAGTTGGATTGATGTAAAGATGACTCATTATTGTCTTGTCATGGTTGTAAAAATGGATGAACTCCAAAGTGGTTCCCTTGTGGTGAAATCCCTCACGGGAAGACGCTTTGCGGTGAAATCCAAAGTGGTCCCCTTATGGTGAAATCCCTCATGGGAAGATGCTTTGCGGTTGAGTTATCCTAGTAGTATGGTTAGAGAACCTACGCTTAATTGTGGAATAATGAGATGAATATCAGTGAATTTGTCAGTGAAACTGTCCTATATGGATAGTTCTTGTCAAGTCATTTTCGGTGGTATGTGGAACGTCACATAAATCCTCACGGTTTGAGAGTTATGGCCTTATGAAGTTGGAGAACCCTAATATGTTGGCTTGAAGCCCCAAAAGGTCAAAGAAGTCAAAGTGCTTGCAAAGAAGAAATTATTTAAGTCAAAGAGGATTATTTAAATAATAAAGAATAAAGTGAAGTGACAAAGTCAAAGAGGATTATTTAAATAATAAAGTGAAGTGACAAAGTCAAGGAGGATTATTTAAATAATAAAGTGAAGTGACAAAGTCAAGGAGGATTATTTAAATAATAAAGTGACAAAGTCAAAGAGGATTATTTAAATATTAAAGTGAAGTGACAAAATCAAAGAGGATTATTTAAATAATAAAGTGAAGTGACAAAGTCAAGGTGGATTATTTAAATAATAAAGTAAATGGAGAACTTTCTAATTATGGAAAGTGGTTATAAGAAGGTTAAACCTAAAATGAGGAAAATGGGTTAAGTGGTCAAGTGGCTATTGGATACATGGACAAGTGGCAAATTGGGAAAACTTGGACATAGGTCACTATGTGGACAAAGTGGCTATGTGGACAAAGTGGCCTAGAAGATGCTTCTAAAAAAGCTACTTGGAGAGTATAAATAAGAGGCAAGGATCTCTTGTGAAAATCATCTCTTGAGCATAGCTTGAATATCTATTCTGAGTAAGAGAGGGATTGCAAGTTCTCATGGACGCCAATGGAGACTTAAGTGTGAGTTGATGCCAGGTTCTTGAAGTCTAAAGCAAGTTCCACATCTGCATTCTATGGGCTCAGATCTGCCATAGAAACTCTGGTATGGTTACATAGTTGTCTTGATAGATACTCTTGCTTATTGTATGGTGAATGCTTAAGGAATTATTGATATGGTTATTGTGATATGGTTATGTTGGTTGATTGATAGAGTGAGCAACACTCTTATGGTTCAGTATTGATATGATTGCCATAGTATATTGGTTGATTATACATGATTAAGTAACATTCATATTGTATGGTTGAGGAGCATAAGTAAGTTGTGGGAGAGCATAGATGTGTTGTGATTAGTTATGGTTCAAATTGGATAGTGAGAGACAAAAGTGGATGTGACTGAGGGTTGTAGAGGATCTGATTTTTTCATGGAGATAAAACCCTAAGTGTTCAGAAGGAATACACAGGTTGTAGTATAGACAGGTCACGTACATATGTGAGATGTACTACTGGTATGGCGCGTACATACGCGTGTTGCACTACTGACATGTCGTGTACCTATTGAAAGATTGGTATATGTTGACGATTGATTCCTCTTCTTAGTTGGTGTTGAGTTGTGTAAGCTGAGACTTGCATTATAGAGTCGGTGCTCTTGTGGAGTTGTAACTCTATTAAGTTGTTGCTGATAACCCAAGGATTGTAGTCTGTAATAAAAAGAGAATTGTACATACATCTTGTCTTATTTTTGTTCCTTGTTGTGATGACTTATTGATGATATATGTTGTTGATATATGTTCACATTTAACTGGTTATGAATGACAATAATAAGTTATGAGTAAATGGTGATTTCTAACTAAGAAGTTTTGTGAAGAGAGTTGAAAAAGAGCCCTACAATGATTCACCCCCCCTCTCAGTGTGGTCGGTGTGTCCAACAATTTTTTCTAGTATACAAACATCAAAGAGCATGTTTTGTTGGACTTTGAAGACATATTAAGCCCCACACACTCATTAATGAGAATAAATTCAAGGATATATTTCTTCCATAGGTCTATAATGTGTGTTACTCTTATGATAACATTATAAATCTTATGATATATTCCAATTAGTCGATGAATTAAAGTCAAGAGATACGTGGTGGCATAATGTTTTTTGCAAGGAATTTTCATTGCACAAAACCATATCACTCAAGTTGCATATTTACTAGCATACCCCCAAAGCAGGGGTAAGGAAATGCCGAATTGAATTGAGGTGGTTATGTTGTTTAAATATCCAAAAAAATAAAAAATAAAAATAGATGAAAAATGGAAAATTCCTTACCTTAGAGAAGTGTCTTTTGTGAAACAACCATGCATATGTTGTGTTCCATAAGTTAGGTAGTTCCAAAGATGGTTTTTGTTCTCTTATCATTTCCAATGCCACCACTCCAAATCTATACATGTCATACCTCCCTAGATCCTCTATAATGTAAAACCTATAATAACTCAATTGTCAATTGATAATGAGGGCAATCATTATTGGTTGTAATCTACAAACGTGGGCTTACTCATCACCAATATTACTAATATTCAAGGAAAACCACACCACCTGAAATCACCCGTTGGTGGTTTGTAAGGGGAAAAACTTTCACTCTTGCTAGAGGCCTCTAGGTTTTGGGTCATTAACGTATTTCCTTTCTTCCAAGAAAGACAAACTCTTAGCCAATCAGAAGCATTTTTAAGTCTAACTCCAAGACCAAAATACAATTTCAACCTAGATAGTGTTTGTAAGAAAGAAAGTGTACCTATGGTCATCGTCATGGCTACCTTCAGTGGGGTTATCTACTTTCTAGTAGCATCTAGCCTTAGTTCCACATATAAGACCCAATACTACCCTGATTGTAGTTTAAACTTTTTCCTAGGAGGCATTATTCATGTAAAGCTATGTAACTAGTGCATTGTATATAACAATTATTAAAGTAATTGTTAGTATCATTGTCCTTCATTACTTTGAGAGACAAACCACCTTGAAATCAAATGAATAATGACTGAGTGAAATATGTTTCCCATGACTTTGTTGGGTTGGGGTGTGTGGATCCCATCTATAATAAATAAATTCATTGATTATATGGTGGTTGTTTCTTTGGATTCTTTTATTCATCTTCATATGGCTCTTCATTATTTGGCTTGTAGCCAAACCAAACACAAGAGACRATGCTCTARACAAAAYTWCCCCTCCCCCAATTCCAACCTTTTATYATTTGCTATAGGGGACTCCACATTYGCTCCATTCAATTTGAGCATATTCAAGCAAGMAACTTGTGAAGTCAATTGTGTTCCARCTCTTATTGCTCCCCCTTGCAACCAACCCRGAAATTGTAAAATAACCCCACATTCAAATTCACAACAACTAAGCTAAAACTAATTATATTGGAATGAGGGTAACARGGAGTAATTATTTTCTATTATGTCTTATCCTTATTCTTTACTACTCAAATCAAAACCAAAATTGAAATAGACCTCCATTAATGCTTTCCTTCACCGTCATTGATCCAAAGAAAGCCTTGAAAAAAACATTAATGTGGGGAATTKATCTTACCTCAATAAAATACATTGTGATTGATACATGTATATCCCTACCACCATTGGATGTCAATGCCTACCAACTTCCTTCATGTTGAGTTTGATTTGATTGAAAAAAAARAGATGTGTAGAGCAGTAGAACCCCTTCAACGTCATGTTTTGGTGAGAATATTTTTAATTTTAATAATAGTTACATCAAATCCACCTCATCATGGTTTGGTGAGACTATTTTTAATTTTAATGTTAGTAATATAAAATCCACCTCATTACCTTTTCTTCATAGTGGTTGGGAGTGGGACACTTGTTTATGGAAGTATTGAGAAAAACAACCCCGATGAAAGGTTTGTTCGTTCTTACCTGTCAAAATAAAACGAAGAGATATAATGAGCTAGTTGCAAAAGGTGGGTGGCCACCGATATCCACCACATCTAAGGCTGCACTATACTAATTAATCCCATAAAGTCATGTGGGCCTCATTTGGGTAAGTCAGTACATCAACTTCCCAGAGTCGTAACTTTTGCATACAATCTATGTTTGATGCGCTCAATACCTCGTTAGAAAGATCTATCTGAGGACTACAAATTTTGTGTGAGAAACATTGAAGGAACTTCTATGTTGCTCTCCGTTTTCCCAAAAAACGTAGTTTAGGGCCTCAAAACGGCTCTGGAAGTTTGCGGACTCGAAAAACTGCTAAAAATAGTAAATTGCCAAAATTGCCAGAAAACTATTTTGAGCTAGTCGAAAAAGGTGGGTGGCCACCGATATCCACCTGGATCATATAATGTGAAGAGATCTTGATGTTTTGGGTAGGATATTGACCTACTGCAATAAATACAACAAAGACAATATTGGATGGATGGGCATTGAACCCCCGGCCCCGACCCCCCATAGCACCAATGAGTGCATATCCAATCAAGTTCTTCTGCATGTTCAGTTCTAAAAACGCTAGAATGGTAGTCTTAAAGACCTTGCTAACAATTACCTCATTAATGACACCTTCACATCCCACTGATTTCCCACATTATTCAATCCAATTCACATATGCGGGTTTCTTTTCCGCACAAAAATTGTATACTGACAGTCTAATTCAAATTCTTGATATTTAACATTTTACACCATCTCCATAAATCACTAAATAAAACTAAAACTAATACTAATAATCTTCAATATATCAATAAATAAAGATAAAATTATTTCTAATGAATTTAGAGTTACTACCTTTAAAATACAAAGTTACGAGATGGGATGGTACCATGATGGAGAGATATTCCTTTTTTGAACATGATGTATATTATATAAAAAAATAGATATTATAGTCAAATATGGTTTTCCATTTTACATATTATTAAGAATCATTTTTTTAGTATTTTTGTGGAGTAAAAGAATTTTGGCCTTCACTACCATGTTTTTGGTGTTTGAAATGTCCTTACATTCCAGCCATAAGATATTTTAACTTATTATGACCATTTGTAGGTATATAGAATGGAATCCACCTTACATTTCTTCTGGTATAAATTCAAAACTTCTTGTCCTTTATGACTTAATAAATATGCAGATCAATGAATAAACCTATGATATGTTAATACCATGCAAACTAATTGTTCTATTAAACAATCTTTACAGTAATAGGTGATTCCTTTGTTCTAGTGCGATCTTAGAAGTAGTTTCTAAGAGAAACACTAGATTTTGACTCTATGATATGTTAATACCATGCAAACTAATTGATCTATTAAACAATATTTATAGTGATAGGTGATTCCTTTGTTCTAGTGCGATCTTAGAAGTAGTTTCTAAGAGCAACACTAGATTTTGACTCTATGTGGATATTTCTAGGCGGTCACAACACTATTATATTTTTTTCCTTTTTCCCACTCAAGGGTCATAAACGCTTGAAAAATATGAACAATCAAGTTAAATATTACAAACAAAATAACATGTCTTAAAATTGGATCCATAAATCTCATGGAATACTTCCATTAAATGAGTAGATAATAAAATTAAGATAGAATGTTAAGATGTAGAAACCAAACTTCAATGTACTAACTAACTGTGTCAAGGTTCCCTTATGAGGCCAACTTATGAGAGGGACTATGGCATTTAAGCCATGGAAATTTCAATAACAAGTTTATAATGTCCTTAGGATGCATATCTTTTCTTAGTTGGTAGAACTATTTTCTTATTTAATTTTGATAATTTTAATTATAAAAAATATTAAAAAAAAAATTGTATTGAACATGACATGATTTTGTGCTTTCCAACATACAAAATATAATGCATAATATTTCCATTTTGTGCTTTGCAACATATAAAATATAATGCATAATATTTCCATTCCAATTGAATTGTGTGGATAAAAGAAAATAACGAATTATAATGATAAATGAGGGATTGTATCTTAAAATTATAAACATGACATGGTTATGTGTTTAGCAAATGATAATAATAAAAATAATATATTTTTTAAGGTCACGGCCAAGCAACACAAAATTGGTGTATGAGACCCCCTTGTTTGTGGGACAAGGGACCCCCCTTGGTGTATGAGACCCCCTTGTTGGTAAAGTCTACGGAGGTATACATACCCTACCCCCCTCTGGATTTGAACTTGTGACCTCTTAAGAGGAATCACATGTTCTTAACCATTAGGCCCACTCAGGCTGTATAATACATAATATTTCCATGGCAAGCACTAATTAGGAACTAATTTTTGTAATGACATGTCACGTGCATTAATTTAGTTAATTACACTGATAGGCAATTATATTTTGGAATTGGATCTTTACTCTAAACTTTGAAATGACAAATTTAAATTGCATCTTTACATAAACTTTGAAATGACAAATTGAACAATTTCAAACCATGTATTTTTTACAAGTTAATCATATTAATATTTTTTATTCGAAAATAAATTTTTAGTATCTTATTAAAAAACACTCCATTATTTTCTACTTTTCTAATCATTGTGATTTGGCATTTTTAACTTTTATTACTTATATACAACAATCATGTAAGAATTGAGGACTGGAGTTGAATGAACATATATCGATTGGTCATAGTGTAAATAATTTGCTCCCTTAATTCACCCATTATTTCACGATTACACTCATATAAATCCATTTGTTCATGGGGTTGCTTGTTCTCTCCATGTGTCCACCTTCCATTGGATTGCAAAGATTTTTTTCACAAACCATGTTACACATTATTTTGGTCACCCCAGTGATCCACTGACAACATGTGTTCATGTTCCCTGAAAAGATAAAAGAGTCTTTCTCCATGAGAAAAGTGATTTTCTTTCCTTTCTCAAAAACCATATCAAGGAAGGTTGTTGCACCCTGAAAATGCATGGGATGTGACGATGCATGATCCTCGCACCCTGCTCTAGAGCTAGACTGCGACGTCTTCGCATACTGCCATATGTATAGGGTGTGACGATGCTAAAAGCTAAGGAAAAGTCGAACTTCATGAATGTTCTAGAAGATGAGGTGGCCTCTGGATGGTTTGGATCTCACTCGCTTCTCTGATTTGGTGGGATCATCCTAATCTCCTCATCCATCCTTCTTTCACCCTATATAAAGAAGGATCTCTTATGGAGAAGGCTAAGGTTGAATAGGTTAAGATTTGTATGGAGAAGTTCTACTTCAGATTATTCTTGAGAGCTTTGCTTTAGTTCTACAAGCTACATGGTGGATCTTCTTCATTCAAAGGGATTTGGAGAAAAGGTGTGTTTGTTAGAGAAAAGGGCTATTGAAAGTGGACCTTGCGACATCAAGGATCTGGTTGTATTCTCCACTTTCTATTTAATATGATACAACAATATGTTTCTTCCCATAAAATCATTCTTGTTTTATTGTATGATTCCTTGATCACATACATAGGTTCTTGTTGAGTATACTTTATTGCTTTCACTTTGTTGGCTTGTGTTTCTTTGTAGGTTCAATATTGCATGAGCATTGGAACAGAGTGAGGATGGAAATGGAAAGAGGAAACAAAATTTAAAAGGTATGTTTTCTATCTCTTGTTAGCTAGTAAACTCGATAATTAGGGCCTAGGGAAAGTCTTATATTTTGTTATGTTTTGTTCTAGTTCCAGGTGGAACTAGGGAGATCTGTTTGTGTCCACACTTACTGATTAGCCCAGCAACAAAATTGGCGACTATACTGGGGATACGACTTGTTTTTGGTTTTTTGACTCTTACTTTCCTTTAGCTTGCCTTCCTTTAGTTAAATTCATTCTCTGAATCTGTGGGTGATCCATCTGGACTCCCTGGGTCTGAAGGTTCAGTTAGATTTTTTCCCTTTCTCCCATTTTCCTTAGTTACAGAGATCATCACACTATTCTATATAGACAGACTGTGACGATCCTTTGACGTCGCACTGTGTTGGTTCAGACCATGGCGACGACATCGCACTGTACCCAATTGGCAGCCTGCGACGACCCTAGATCGTCGCACTGTGCGCCACTGTCACCTGCGACGATTCCTATAGGAATTGTTGGGGAGAGCCATTTTTTTCTTTTTTGACCCAATTTCTTGGGATGAACTTCTGATACCATTGTTTGAATGATTTATAAGTTTGAAGCTTGCATTTGATTGATTTTCAATGATTGAAATTTTTTCTTTGTAAATTTTGCAATTTTTTGCTTTTGATTTTTGTCACAAGGATATAATCTTTGGACCTTGGTCTTGGGTGCTTGTTGGACAAAGTCTTTAATTTGTTTGAATTTTTGGATTGTTTTCACTTTCAAGATTGTTTATAGATTGAGAAACGTTTTTTTCTTGCATTTGACAAAGAGTTTTCTTATCATTTTATTTTTGTCTGCATAGTGAGTTTGATTTGGGAACAAGGTTGTGAGTGTGTTAATTTTCTTGGATTACATTTTTTTCCTTGTCTTGCATCTCTGATCTGATTTGAGAAAGGAAGAACTGAAAATCATTTTCTTTTTAGTAATTTTTAACAAGAAAAATTTTGCATTCAAATATTTATAAGAGAAAATTGGAAAATTTTGTAACTTTTGATTATTTGGAATTTTGTTCATTCAAAAATTGAGAAATTGTGTTTCGTAGCTTTTGTACTTCAAAAGAGATACATTATCCCTACTGTAATTAAAGTTCATCGAACTGAAATATTGCACATTCATCTCTTATTTCATTTTATTGTGTCAAGGTCATACATATCATCAGTTTCATCTCCATGTCCTTTTTGAGTAAGCAACAACCTCTTTAAAATACATCGTAATATTAAAATTTATTAGCAACTTTTATTTTCTAGAAATTATCTACACCAACATTAGCTAGGATAGCGCTTTGGAATAAGCTGAAAGACACACTCTCCAAAGCATCAAAACACACAATAGTATCTTGTGATAGGGAGAGTGTCAAATCCACTTGCTACATTTTGTCCTGGGAAGCCCTTCTAACACAAGGGTCAAACCTGAGGTTGCATCAAGACTAGTAGAGTTACTCACCCTGCTTTGTTGGTCTTGGTGTAGATACTGTGTGTATTATTGGGGGTCACTTGAGAAGAAAATCCTGTGGGGACCTTCTCGAGTTGATTTCGGGCTTAGATACCCTGCCTTTGCGCGTGGATCGAAATTTCCCCAGGCATCATTGTAGTAATTGGTAATCTTAGTGGCCTATCTCTTTAGGGTCTTTACATGAGGTGACTGTGGAGGGGAAAGTCTTCACAGTACCTGTAATCGATGTTGGCCAAAATCACTCAAGATCCTTGGAGGGTATACCCACGATTATGTGTGGGAGCTTGCACCAAGGCGTAAGTCCGTTAAGCAAGTCATCAACGTAACTTTTACACCTGCTTTATCCCAGGCCCTTTTTGTCTTGATTTCGTGACGTTGGATTTCATCGCCAACTAGTGACTTCGAAATAAGAAGGTTTGTTTGCTTGGTTTTATTTCTAGATTTTATTAGTGAGTGTTGTTTGTTTCTCTAGTTGGCCATAGATTTGCTCCAGTCTTTATTTGGTGTGAACAATATCGACCTTCGTCGTTCACGTAGGATGAAAGGGCTACCTCCAGGAAATTTGAAAGATTACGTCCCTTTGCTTCCTAACTCACCAGAAGGCTCTCCTGTGGGAGCAGTCAATAACGAAGTAGCCTCTGAAATTTGGAGTATGAATTCTTTAGAAGGATTCAGAATTCATAATTCTTTGGAAGCATTAAGACTTCCTGAAAACCCGTTATTGAGTGTTGTACAAAATCCACAGTTGCTCCGGATTAATTCATCGGGAGACATTGTTGCTGACAAATATATTGAAGTACCTACTAGACCTAACACAGAGTCTAGTGTGGACAATCCACTTTTTCAAAGTGAGTCGTTTATAACCCTGATTCATACTGCTGGAATTTTCAATCCTAGCTTTGTCCCTCTCCATTCTTTAGGATACGATATTTTTGACACACTAGGAACGAGTCCTAATCAACCTATGGCATCACTAATGCCTGTGACGTCTACTACTTACACAATACCTTTAGATCATTTTACTGGCACAACCAGTAATGTCGTCACAGTTTTGGACCAATTATTGGTTGGTTATCACTCAATCCTTCCTCTACATTTCACCGGCTCTACCATGGTCTCACATGGTACGCATGTTTCTGCTGGAAATACGGTGATCACCCAAGCTCCTATTGGAACACCACTTCCACCTAGATCAAATCTATCACTTCTCATGGGTATAATGCTTTGAAGACTTCCATTTCCAATCTCTCCCAAAATTTGACCGGAGGGTCAAATATTTTTATTCCACCTGGGTACAATGTTGTTGCTAGTTTGTTTCCTACACCTTCCCAGGTTCTCTCCAGAGGGTTGTACGTTCCTCCTCTACCTTCGCCTGGGGGAGCTAATCATCCTAGCCCTAGTAGCTCCAATTAATTTGGATGCACCAGTCATTTTTTCACTTTTGGTTTTCAGATTCCTGTTGGAGGTCAACCTCAATTTGGGGGGAAATCTCAAGTTGGGGGCAACTTCAAGTTGGGGGGAAATCTCAAGTTGGAGGCCATAACCTAGTTTATGGCCAAAGTATACCTATGTTACAATCTCAACCTTGGAATCTCCCTTTCCAAGGGAATCAACAATCGTCTGGGGGGCAACATCCTCAATTTAATGCTTTTGTACCCCCTAATCTTGGGAAACCATATCCAGGTTCTATGAATCCTACTTGGGGCCCAAATTTCCAGTCTAATGCTCCTTTCCAAGGAAGCTTCCCTAATCAACCAACTTATGTTGGCTATGTGGCTCCAAACCCTCCACAACCGAATCTGTCAGGACTATCTAACTATTTGCAGACTGCTTATGTTCCTACTGGTATACCTACAGGATTACCTCCTCAAAACTACCAGTTTCCTCAAGTGAATAAAAAGTTTCCTTTTCTTGCCTATTTTGATTTACCAGATTTATCTAGGATTTTGAATGATCCTATTTTTCATTCTCCTTACTGGCCCATCATCCCGGCCAAATTACCATTTGAAATTCCTAAATTTGATGGTCAACCTGGAGAAGACCCAAATAATCACATCATCACTTTCCATCTTTGGTGTTCATCTAACTCATTGATGGATGACTCTATAATATTGTGTCTTTTTCAATGAACTCTTACGGGTTCGGAAACTAAATGGTACATCAAGTTACCACGAGGTTTCTTTAATGACTTCAATACTCTAGCCATGGCCTTCTTAACACATTACCAATTGTCAATACGTTATGAGACAGGAACTGAAATTATGATTTCTTTCAAATAATCCTCTTCCACTCACATTTATGATCATATTCATGAATGGAGGAGGATAAGACGCTTAATCAAATTTCCCCTTCCTGACCAGTTGTTGGTCGAGTGGTTTACTAAATCACTTATTGGTCCTATAGCTCGTGATGTTTCCATGGGTGGTGTTGTCATTGAAGAGAAGGCGATTAGTCGTTCTCAGTATTTAGATCTCGTTTATTCACAAACGGGTACTTTGTATGACTTAATCCCTGATGCTCCTCGTCCTTCTACGAATCCTACCCTGACACCTCCAGTAGCTTCCCACATTTTTAATGGCGTGATTGGCACTTTTCACGTCGAGACTCAATCTAAACAAGCCAGTCACACCAATCCCAAATATACTTTTTCTACTGTACAGAATACTCCTAATCCGACTCATTCCCCCGGTAAAACCTCTGATGTCAATTCAGTTCAATCTACACCTACCAGTAAAAATCAAAATAAAAAGAAAGGGAAGGGTAGGAATAAGGAAGATAAAAATAATAATCCACAATCTAAAAAAAACAAATCCCAACGTGTTGATGATAAAGACAAACGCAAGGCTTGTTATCCTTGCCTTATCTATGGTGACGATCACTATATAAAATATTGTCCATGGCGTTCCGAAGTTACTAAGTTCTTGCAAGGAACTGGTACATCTTCTACCCCCGTCATCTTGTCACAACCTTTCCCTTCTCAGCAGCAGGCCCAATTGGTCATTCATGACCAACCCTCTCCCTCTACCACGTCTTATGTGATTATGTGTACTGGTAACTCCAAAAAGAACGATATTGCCATCGCAACTCGATCCAAAGATTATTCTTCTTCAAAGGAAAAAGTGGATGATGCACCACCTCCGTTGGTTCAACCTCCTCCACCAACTTCACCTCCAAACAGTCCTCTTCATCTTGAACAACCGGGCCTAGATAAATTCCTTCATCCTCCTCCTAAGGGCGTTGTCCAAAATTTGTCCTTTAATCCTCACGCACATGCTGCCCAAAACTACAGTATTGTAGAAGACCTTGCGCAAGCACCCTCTGCGATGTCGGCTCTCGAAGTCCTTCAAAGTTGTCTTGCTCAACATAAGGTGTTGTTAAAGACTATTGGTGGAATTGATCCTACTGATACTAATTTGATAATATTTGATTTGGAAGATCATATTCCAAGGATTCCTCCTCAGTTAGCGTTTCAGATCCAAGTTGTTGTGGAAAACAATAATATTTTTCGAATTGTTATTGACGAAGGAGCCTCGACTTGCGTTATGTCTGTTACTTGTTGGAAAGCCATAAGCTCTTCTATCCTGACCGAGTCACGCAATACTCTTAAAGCCTTTAATGGTACAGGATTCAAACCTTACAATGTTCTTCTTTCATGTCTATTACATTAGAAGGTAAAATGGTTAATGTCGAGGTTGAGGTATTTGATGCACCTCTTCATTACAACCTTTTACTTGGTCGTAGATGGATTGACTCCATGCACGCAGTTGTTTCTACCCTTTTCCGTGTGTTACGTTTCCCGCACCAAGGAAAGATCATTATTGTCGATCAACTGGCCTTCTTTAATGTTGATTCACGTACTAGCAACATCCCTTTTATCTCAAAAACACCTCCCAATTATGAGAATGTTGGTGTGGGTATTCTTAAAGATTCAACGTTAATGGGTACTTTCCCAATCCTCCACCCAATATTCCTCCTCCTTTTGTTGCCTCAATCAATATGATATCGACTTCTGTTAGTGAAACCCCTGAGTCTTATGACCCTTGGGTAGTATTTAACCCTAGTGAGTGCCTTTGTTATGACCATTGCATGCCTTTAAGTCCGGTAGAACTAGCTTATCAAGCTATTCAATCGGTTACTTCTTCTCCTCCTTCTCTTTGTGATACGTCTCCCGATCCATTTCATGTGATCTTTCCTACTGACGAGATGATCATGGCGGTCATGTCTATGGAAAAGACTCCATGGGACGATGGGCATCATCGTTCTATTCTCTTTTTGGAAATCGATACCATAGAGAGCTATCAACGGATTTCAACACCGTCTACCGTTGTTGTTATTTCCTCTGTTCCTGAACCTACACGTGATGTTTTGTGTGAAGGGAACTTGAGAAATATCTCCCCTGCCATCCCTCTTGACATTTCGATCAAACACGGAGTCGTGGAAAATGTTCATATCGGTGCTTCATGTTTTGTTGATGAAGTCCATACTTATAAAGCCCTTTTCCAAGAATTTTGTGATGTTTTGGCCTAGAGTTATGAATAAATGTCTGGTATTGATCCCGATATTGTTGTGCATGAGATTAATACATACCTAGATGCTAAACCCGTTCGGCAAAGACTTCTCCCAGTACACCCACGCAAAGTTGCAGCAATTAAGCTTGAGGTTGAAAAACTTCTTAAATCCAGTTTTATCTATCCCATGGATTTGACGGATTGGGTGTCCAATCTTGTTCCCATTACGAAAAAGCAAGGCACGATCCGTGTTTGTGTCGATTATAGGGATATAAACAAAGTTTGTCTTAAAGACAATTATCCTACCCCTTTCATTTACCAGATTGTCGACGACTATGCCGGGAGTGAAATATTTTCTTTGATGGATGGTTTCTCCGACTATAATCAAATCAACATTTCACCCGCGGATCAACACAAGACTGCTTTTATTTTCCCTTGGGGAACCT
The DNA here is from genome assembly GCA_009831015.1 of Picea engelmannii. Taxonomy (NCBI): domain Eukaryota; kingdom Viridiplantae; phylum Streptophyta; class Pinopsida; order Pinales; family Pinaceae; genus Picea; species Picea engelmannii. Next base: position 38,904 of record ML783160.1, on the reverse strand, counting down.
TCACCTATCAGAAACTACCTTTTGGTCTGAAAAATGTTGTAGTGACTTTTCAGCGTGCTATGTCTTACGCATTTCACGATATTAAGCACATTGTACAACCCTATTTAGACGATCTACCGGTGCATTATATGCGTCGCCAAGATCACCCGACACATCTACGGGCCATTTTCCTACGTTGTCGTTATTATCGCATACGTTTGAATCCTCACAAATGTGTTTTTTGTGTGGAATTCGGATGACTTCCTGGTTTTATCGTGTTGATACATGTGATTAGGGTAGACCCCTTGAAGGTTGAGGCCATTCTTAATCTACCTCCTCCTTCCACTCCGCGCCAACTCCAAAGTTTGCAAGGGAAGGCAAAATTTTTACGTCGATTCATTCTAAATTACACTGAATTAACAAAAGGATTTACTCGACTTCTGAAGAAAGGTTATGATTTTGTGTGGGATGACACTGCAAACAAATATTTTGAAGCTTTGAAACTCATCTTAACCCGTACACCCATGTTGTTTCCTCCGGATTATAGTCGAGATTATTTCTTATACTTAGTTTCTTCGGACTCTACCATTGCTATGGTTTTAGTCAAAGAGGACGATTCCCACAATGAACATGTTGTATACTATCTGATTCGGAGTCTCACGACCACCGAAACCAAATATCTACATGTGGATAAACTGGGCTTGGCAGTTGTTCACGTTGTTCAACGTTTTTTTCACTACATCTTATTATGCAGAACCACTGTTATTTCTGATTGCAACCCCATGCAACACATACTTACCTGACAATTGTTGGGGGGGGAATACTCTAAATGGATAGTTATTCTCCAATAGTTTGACTTGGAGTTTGAGCGTGCCAAGTCAAAGAAATATTTGGTTTTTGCTAATCTGATTTGTGACCTTCCCTCTATTGAGACAAAAACTGTGGCAGAGGATTCCTTACCTGATGAATCCCTCTTTCTTATCAGTTCTGATGACGTATGGTACGGAGATATCATCATCTATCTCCAGACCCAAACTTTTCGGCCTGATCTTTCTAGTACATATCGTCGTCGTATCCGGTATCAAGCTCGTCAATACATTATCCTTGGGGATACCCTTTACCGCCATGATATTGATTCAATCTTTCGACGATGTCTTACTTACGATGAAGCTGAGAAAGCTTTGAATGAATGTCACTCCGGAGCATGTGGCATTCATATGTCTAGGTATGCCACTACCCAAAAGATCTTACAAGTTGGTTATTTATGGCCTTCGTTGTTTAAGGATTGCATTATTGTTGTCCAGAAATGCCATGCTTGTCAAACCTACAACAACGAGATTCGATCTCACCCTACTCCTCTTCACCCTATAGTTTCCATTGGTCCATTTGCCAAATGGGGCATTGAATTCATGACATGTAACCCTCACTCGGTCGGGTGGCATGGATACATTATTGTAGTTGTGGATTATTTCACTAAATGGGTTGAGGCGATACCTACATTTGATAACACCGAGAAAAATGCAGTGTTATTCACATTCAATAATATCATCACTCAGTTTGGTGTCCATCAAGCCATCGCTACTGATCATGGTAGTAATTTTCGTAATTTCATGATGTCTAAACTTACTGAGAAGTTGGGTCTTCACCATGAAAACTCAACCCCTTACTATCTGCAGGCCAATGTCCAGGTTGAAGCAATCAACAAAGTCCTCACTAGTATTCTTCGACGGATGGTAAGAATTCATAAGTCAAATTGGCACACGATATTGTTCTCAGCATTATGGGCATATTGGACATTCGTTAAGTCTGCCATGGAGTTCACACCTTTCCAGTTAGTATACGGTATCGAAGCAATTATGTCGATTGAATGTGAAATTCCATCTTTGAAGTTGGTTTTCGAACTTCTCCCTAACACCTCGGTTGAAGAGGAACGTCTTTTGTATTTAATGCAATTAGACGAAACTCGTCGTGATGCGGCCTTAGTTATTGAAATTCAGAAAAAGTGCGTCAAATCTCAATATGACAGGCATGTCAAACCACGTGTTTTCTCTGAAGGTGATCTAGTTCTTCTTTATGAGCAATATCGTGATTTGTTGGGGGTCGGTAAATTCAAACCTATGTGGCGAGGTCCTTATATTGTGAAACGAGTGTTAGAGAAAGGGGCTTATGAACTGGTGGATTATGATGGAATTCCTTTGAGTGAACCTAGAAATGGGCTTTACTTGAAGAAGTACTATGCTTAAATCATTTTTGCATGAGTGTTGTGTATTTTTATGTATTATACTCTTGTGTGCTTTTTCATTTTTGGTTTCCACCTTTCGGCAGCTTACCTTGCATTGTGTTTGGTTTCCAAATGTCAGTGTCTTCATTACCCTACATTGGCTTCATTGATGGTGCTAGTCACAGTACTCAAAACTTAGCATATGTTGCTTGGGAAATCTATGCACCTACGAATGATTTAATCAGTCTACATGGTGTTTGCATTGGTTGTGCAACTAACAATATCGCAGAATACAATGCAGTTGTCGAGTTGTTAACTGGCGTTGTTTCACTTGGAATCTGTCATCTTATTGTGCGACTTGATTCACAATTAGTATTACTACAGTTGAGTAACGTTTATTATATCCGAAGTCCTACTTTGTTAAGGGTATATTTATGAATTCGCCTCTTGGAACGTCATTTTGATTACATTGAATATCAACACATTCCTAGATGTCTAAATACTTTAACATATGCATTGGTTAATTATGTGTTAGATAGACATTTGAGACATTTATAAAATCCAATCACACTTTGTACATAAAACAAGTAAGCCGGTAGAAGCCTTATATTAATAACAATAAAAGTTTACAAAAAAGTGTTTTTTGTCTGAAGACCAAAATGTCAAAAATGTGAAGCACATGGATTCATATACAACATGTTAGCCTATGGCTTACCTTTACCAATAACTAAGTCTAAATTGTCACCTATATTTGTATTATTCATTTAGGATATTAGTAATATATCCTCAAGTGATGACTAATGATTTAGTTAAGATTGCCTAGCCTAGTCATCATGCATG
>ML783160.1:12979-33632 GCA_009831015.1 Picea engelmannii | reverse complement strand
AGAAAGAGTCACATTAAATGCCATACTTTAACCTCATAAAAGTATGTTTGAAGGTTTATTATGTAAAAAGATAAAAATGGTTTAGTTTTTTATATGGTTGATATAGTGAAAATTGTTCCAAGCATCCACTTAATCTAGCTTTTGTTTAAAACCTTGAGAAAGCACTGTGAAGATTTTCTAAGATATTACTTCACAATTTAGTATGGTTATAAATACCATGACCTTGTTATTGTGAGGGAGATTTATTATGTAAAAAGGGTTGAAGTTGTGATGAGATTTTGGTACAACTTTTTGAAAAAAATTGTAAGATTTTTGTCACGAGAATCTTGGTTTAAATGTTGATCTTTTATCAAAAAAAAAAAAATTCTCTTTAGTTTTAAGAGCTAATTGTACTTGGGCGATGTGACAAGAAGACATATTAATAAAATAAAGTCTTTTTCTTTGTGTCCTAGATCTGCCCGAAATTGAATAAGGGGATCTTAGAAACACCTTGAATTGTGTGTGATGATGAATGCTTCCATGAATGTTTCCATAGTTGTTTTATGTAATATTTTATGTCTAGTTTTGACATAACTACACTTACATATGACCATATGCACAGACAGTACACAACAAGTTAAGAAAATTCAAGCACACAATTAATGCAATCAAAGCACCTGCAATCAAGTAGCCGCAAAGAACATTCAAGCTTTTTAATTGTCAACAACAACATTCAACAATGATTCTGCATCAATGATTGAAAGGGAATATCAAGTTAATGAAGCATTCAAAATTGAAGATCATTTGCTACTTGCAATAGTTTATTTGTAAGAGTGAAATCAAATCAAGTTGAGTTGAATTGAATTTGCCATAAGGTGCATTTTCGGCTAAGCCTGACACCCTAGAGTCATTTTGAGTCAAAATTGACAAGGTTGAGTACTTGAAACTCAAATCATTGTAAACATCAAGTCTTTGGGATGCATTTTCAGTGGTAACCGACATCCTCAACTTCCTGGAAGCAAGTTCAAGCAAGGAAAGTTCAAGTGAGCGTGAATAGAAAGCGAGCATGAAGTTCAAGCGAGCGATTCAAGTGCGCGAGTTCCAGATAAGCCTTCTTCTGTTGAGTCAAATTTTGAAATCAAATCAAGTTGAGTTGAATTGAATTTGCCATAAGGTGCATTTTTTGCTGAGCCTGACACCCTAGAGTCATTTTGAGTCAAAATTGACAAGGTTGAGTACTTGAAACTCAAATCATTGTAAACATCAAGTCTTTGGGATGCATTTTCAGTGGTAATCGACATCCTCAACTTCCTGGAAGCAAGTTCAAGCAAGGAAAGTTCAAGTGAGCATGAATAGAAAGCGAGCATGAAGTTCAAGCGAGTGATTCAAGTGAGCGAGTTCCAGATAAGCCTTCTTCTATTGAGTCAAATTTTTATCAGGATCTACCTGTACAAGGAGACCTCATTTATTGTTTTTGAAATGGCTCGAAATCTAGAATTATTAGAGTTACTAAACACTCTAATAAACACCACTGAAGACAACATGGTGATATTGAACAAAGCAACTCTTCAATCAGTGCTAACTTTTTTGCAAGTGACGCAAGTTAAAGTTAGACTTCTTCAATCTCAATCCCAACTATTGAATGATGAAATCGAGGATCTCAAAAATCAACAGCTAGTGAAGTGTTTTGAACTAGTTTTTGTTCAGCACAACCCTCTCTATGACGATAATGATGATGAGGATGATGATGATGATCAACAATCAATGAAGGAGCAACTTAGTAAGAATATTGCAGATGCAGAAAAAGATGAATATATTCATGAACCTACATTTCAAGAGTTTTCTTTTGATTTTAGTGAAGAAAACATTTTAATGATGCAACAACATGCAGTAAATCGACTTCCACATATTTCAAAGCAACAAGTTCAGAATACACGTTCCAAGCCCATCATCAGACCTTGGAAAGAAATCATCTACAGCAAGAATAGAACGGGACTTGGATATGACAAGGAAGTTACCTTTCATATTCTCGATTATTCCAGACCAATCAAGTTCCAAAGTGTTGGATTCCTTCAAGAAGTTTCACCTTCACATGTTCAAGTTTAGCATCAAAATGATAAGTGACAACATTGCAATCGAGTTGGTCACAAGGAGAACCAGTGTTTTGATCTCCATCCTTGCCAACATTGTGGCAAGCATAACCATTCTTCAGACAGATGTTCAACACTGAAGAAACTTGCAAGAATGAAGATTCACTATGAGTGGATTGATCCTTGGCAATGGTCATCAACAACCAAGCGTCTATATAAGTCTTACCGAAGAATTCAATCTCAAGTAAAAACCAATCTTCTGCACATAACATTTTTTTACCTCACATAAGTGGTCCCCTTATGGCGTAGCTTTCGAGCATGGCCCTCACTGGATGAGATAACATGTGGTAATTTTTTTTGCATGCCCACTTTGTGTTGTACTCAAATGGAACAAGTATGGTACTCTCTTGAGCATCAAAGGAGGGAGTACAATGATGAAACTCTCATGCACCTTAAGGGGGGGAGCTCAAAAATTCCAGTGACGATGGTTCATGAAACCACTTGTGGTCTCTCCTTTCAACTGACAAAGGGGGGAATTGATGATGGAATTGAATTTTTAGACAAAAAGTTTCGACAACAACAAACATCAAGTATGCCAGATGGGAATGAAATTTTCCAAATGGGAAACTGCGGTTTGTAGATGACAGACTTTAGCATAATTATGGTTCAATAAGTTTAAGTTGAATCATACATAATTGAGATGTTGATTTTGATTTTGAGAGCAATTATGTGGACGTTTGGTTCACATAGATGGTCATTTGACCTAGAAGAGGACAAGAGGATCCTTCTGCATTGCAGCTTGGAATTTGATTGAGTTGTCAGGCATTTTCAGGGATGTGTCAGACTAGAAGTTGATTCACTTCTCTTGGTTCACTCTCATTAGATTGGAGTTTACATTACGTGAACAAATTGCATGCATCCCGGCTCACATGATTACATAGTGAGATTTTCCAGAGATGGCAAACTTTGGCATGATTATGATTCAATGACTTGCAATTGAATCATACACATGATACATTGGGATGTTGCTAGACACCTAAAAGTGTCAAAATTGGTTAGTGGTCATCCAAAAACCATTAGATACATGGTATCAATTTATCAGTGGTTATCCCAAACCACAGATTCAGAGAGCGCTTTTAGTGATACACTGATAGTAGAGTGGTGATACTACATGTTCACCAATTAGCAGAAGGCAACAGATTCTTCTAGCTAAAATACTTGGAAAAATGATAAAATTGTCAAGAAATCAGGGAATGTTAAGATATTGCAGTTGTTCACTTCCATATCTCAGCTCTCTTCCAGTTCATCTCAGATGAACCATTCAGCATCCAAATTGACAGTTTTTCAGGCAGTTCTTCATTGAGGCTCAGCACAGAAGTTTCAGTATGAAGACTTGGAATTGATACCAATTTATGTTTTATTGCTGGTATTATTGATCGGACTTGTGATTGAGGAGGGGATTGTTATCCTATGGCTTACCTTTACCAATCACTAAGTCTAAATTGTCACCTATATTTGTATTATTCATTTAGGATATTAGTAATATATCCTCAAGTGATGACTAATGATTTAGTTAAGATTTCCTAGCCTATTCATCATGCATGATTTTAGGATCTAGAGAAAATATATCTATGAGGTGGCATCACCCATTGTACTATAAATATGTACCATTGGTATGAATATATGAGTTTTGGCTAGTGATCCTTTTTCGCCATGTTGTTGTTCTTTTTTATGTTTTATCACAACAAGCATCACGAATGTTGCTCACTATAACAAGCGATTTCCCATACTACTCTAAGAAACAATCAACCGATGGATGCAGACACACCCACTGTGTGGCATTGGTAATGCCTAGGAATATCATCTATTGTGGCATCCGGGACATGCATGGTGAGCCCCTCCAGGTTTTGTTCTATGTCCTCAAGATCGACAGTAGCTACTCCTACTATGGCTCCTCTCTCCCCTTGTCTCTCGATAGGGGATGATCCCGGTGAACGATAAGGTCCCACGTCTGCATTTTTTGGAGAGAATTTGATTAGTCTTTAGACTTATAAAACAAAAAGAACATTTATATCATTAAAAACAATAAAAACATTATAAAAAAAAAAATCCTTCTTACCTATGTCCCCCAACTAGGAACCTTTGGGAAGAGCTAGGTCTAGATCTCCATGGAAATCTAACCCGGCGTATGCATAATCATCGACCATAAGCATTTGAGTCCTCAACCATTGGAAGAATACATCATCATACCTGATAATGTGACCGCCTCCATGTCGAGCCATGAGCTCTACCCACCTCTTCATCCTTAGATCTTGTGGAGCAGGTATACCCCACTCTAGTTGCAAGCGTAGGACAGGGACCCTTTCCAGGAAGAAGGATACCAAAATAGACCCATATCCAAATTGTTTCAACCCACCACTTCTACACTTGGTAAGTTGCTTCTTCATGCTTTTTAGGACCCCTTTGCACCAGTTGAAGACTCGGGGCTCCATACACTCCAATGCATACTAAAAATGGCTCTGCATATCCATGTGGGGAGTTGCACTCCCTGCCATGCGAGTAATAGTATAGAGGATAGTACGCAGAGGCAAGTCTTGGACATCCAAAATAGTGACCTTGCCGCTATGTTTCTTGGTACCCGACACACAATGATGGAAAACGTAGTAGTTCATAGGCTCACTGCCACCCATGCTACCTGTCAATGTCACCCGTGAACCATGGTGAGATAGTCCTATAAGGAAGTAGATATCCTCGATATCTATGGTGAGTGTGTGGGCACCCACATGAAATGTCTGCTCGTCCACATCCCACATGTGAACCAGGTACTCAAGTAGTCTCAACTGGGCCCTCATGCCCTAAATATTGAAGAATTTTAGTAACCCACACTATCAGAAGGCCATAACTATTCCTGGGTCACTCCCAACAAAGTAATCTTCCTCTTCGTGCTCCCGTTCGCGCCACTCCAACAACTTAACTGTGGAAAACCTGCCAAGAAACCATAAGATGATTTTAGAAACATAAATTTCTTTCCTGGGGTTTTTTTCTTGTTGGATTCATCTTTTAAAATTTTGGGTTGCGGTCGTCGCAGGTTAGTGCATTCGTACAGAGCGACGTCATCGCCCCCCACTTATAGGGTCACCTACGACGATCCTAGATCGTCGCAGTTCCCGATATGGGGCACCTGCGACGACCGCAACGCATGGGTAACCCCCAAAAAATCAACCCAAAACATAAATTGAACCAATGAAAATAAATTTTAAAACCATGCAAAGATGAAGGAGAAGGAGATTACCTCTTTAGCGAAGACAATTCGTGAAATGATCCCCCGTACACTCCGCAATCAACAATTGAAAATCGAGGTGAAAAAAGGGCTTTGGAGCAATGTTTGGGCAAAGTTACAAATGAAATGGTAAAATGTGATTTGTTACCTATTTTATTGAATTTTATTACTTTTCATTTGTATATTGTGTTATTTTTATGCTTTATCCAAACCCTAAAGTCCTAACAACTTTTCAAGTGGTTGATTTTCACAAATTAAGAAAGTCTAGAGGTGAGACGTTGGAACAAGGGTCCTCTTTTTTCGTTTTTTTTAATATATTTGTCGCATGTACAGATCCTTTTAGGGTTTTTCAGGAAAAACCCCGAGCTTAGTCTTTGTTCTTTCTTATGCTCATAAATCAATGAGAATGTAACCAAGTATACATTTATCACTTTTTCGGACTCGTAAAGGTTATACGAAAAAGGAAACCCCCTGGAGTTACCTCTAAGCTCTTTTCGGACTCTCTAAACATGAAAAGATGGTCGAGCGACCTTGTTCTTTTCATGCTCGTAAAAGTATTTGAAGAAAACATCTGATGAGCGATAGGTTATCACTTTTTCGGTCTCGTCGGATTAGTTTACGAAAAAGGACCTGTTGGAGTTCTCTTTAAGTGTTTTTCAGACTCTCTTAAATTGAAAAACCCCTGAGTTTTCTTTCCTTGGACTCATTAAACAAACATCGAAAGACCCTTATGGGATCAAACCACTCCTTCTTAGGGTTTGTTAAACATACTCTGAGGGATTCGTCCAAAGGATGAGCTTACATTTACAAGCATATGTTATCCTCCTCAATCTTGCATAAAAATAAAGAGGTACTCGCCATAATGGTGGGGGGGAATTGGGAAAGAAATGTGTCTTTGTATTCGTGTTAGTGGAAATAATAGTCGCCCTTGAACATGACACCCCCTTCATCATTGTATCCGGTTTGGGAAATCCATTTGTCTCTCATTTGACCATCTACAAGTTCATATGTTGGATCCTCCTTGAGTCAAAGCTGTCAAGACCATTGTTGTGTCATTCATATGTTCAAGAGAAGTCCAACTGAAACAAGCCCTCTATCGAGTCGGCCATCTGCAGTTATAAATATTCTACCATGTTGGCCTTCCCTGAGTCAGTTCTGAATTATTTCATACTCTGATCTACTTCAAATCTGTTACTTATTTCGTGTCGTTTATGGGGGATACATCAAGGCACTCCTATGGTGAGTCTTTTCCTGTCGAATTCAACACATTATCCGGGAACAAGACTTAGAAATCATTTAGTACCTTAGAACCCGCATTCCTCAATGGTAGGTTACTTCGCTTCCAACAGTGGGTTCACATCACTGACCCCTAATTGGGAGATTCCATTGAATGTTCGACTTCATCTCATTTATTCACATTCGTTGGATTGTACTAGGGTACCTTGGGAGTCATTGACATCAATGGTGATTTCCCTCGCACTTGTTAACGATTTTCATTATTGACCGGTAATCAAGTGGTTTCTACCATGTTCGACTTCGACACCTGTAATCACATGGTTATATTTGTACTTAAGGATGATGGAAATGAAGACCCTGGATCTCATCATTCTGATCCAGGTTGTGATGGAGTATTCATGAATTAGTATTGATACATAGATCCACTGTGTATGTCTTGTGGCTATGTCCAAATTTTGAATTCTTTAAAGCATAGATCCACAGTGTATTCCTGGTGGCTATGCCGATTCATGATGACATGGATCCACAGTGTATATTTAGTGTCCATGACTCACTTGATATTGTCAATCTGAGTATGGGAATGCCTACCTCAGACAATGGTATATTATTATGCAGATGCTTGATTGTTTGCAGGTTCTCGATCGATGTGCTCCTTGTTCGACACACACATTCTACAAAGTATTTCAGTTGTCACGAGTTCCAGCTTCATACTTTGGGGGGCATTTTGTTACACATTATTTTGGTCACCCCAATGATCCACTGACAACATGTGTTCATGTTCCCTGAAAATATAAAAGAGTCTTTCCCCATGAGAAAAGTGATTTGCTTTCCTTTCTTAAAAACCATATCAAGGAAGGTCATCACACCCTGCTCTAGAGCTAGACTATGACGTCTCCGCAGGCTGCTATATGTATAGGGTGCGACGATGCTAAAAGCTAAGGAAAAGTCAAACTTCATGAATGTTATAGAAGGGGATATTCTAGAGGATGAGGTGGCCTCCGAACGGTTTGGATCTCACACGCTTCTTTGATTTGGTGGGATCATCCTAATCTCCTCATCCATCCTTCTTTCACCCTATATAAAGAAGGATCTCTTATGGATAAGGATAAGTTTGAATAGGCTAAGATGTGTATGGAGAAGCTCTACTTCAGATTATTCTTGATAGCTTTGCTTTAGTTCTACAAGCTACATGGTGGATCTTCTTCATTCAAAGGGCTTTGGAGCAAAGGTGTGTGTGTTAGAGAAAAGGGCCATTGAAAGGGGACCTTGCGACATCAAGGCTCTGGTTTCATTCTCCACTTTCTATTTGTTATGATACATCAATATGTTTCTTTCCCATAAAATCATTATTTTTTTATTGTATGATTCCTTGATCACATACATAGGTTCTTGTTGAATATACTTTATTGTTTTCACTTTGTTGGCTTGTGTTTCTTTGCAGGTTAAATATTGCATGAGCATTGGAATGGAGCGAGGATGGAAATGGAAAGAGGAAATGACATTTAAAAGGTATGTTGTCTATCTCTTGTTAGCTAGTAAACTCGATAATTAGGGCCTAGGGAAAGTCTTATATTATGTTATGTTTTGTTCTAGTTCTGGGTGGAACTAGGGAGATCTGTTTGTGTTTTCACTTACTAATTAATCCAACAACAGACCAGGCATGATGTTTTCAGGGGTTTTATATTTTAATTTGGTTATAACAAGTTCGGTTATCAATATGCTCATGGAGCTGCTTTTTCTCTCCATTCATAAATTTTTTCCACTAATCTGTCTCCCATTGGATTGCAGTGCTTTTGTAGAGACGTGGCGCAATGATTTCAGGGATTTTACATGGAATCACATAGAAAAATAAAAGAAATTGGAGTGTGTAATTATGGTCTTTGAAAATAAAGAAATAAAAGAGAATCCAAAGCCATTCATTGATATTATCTCATAGATTCTAATCGTTCCATTTAGACAAAAAACTTGGTGGCAGCTCTTGTTGCAGAAGTGTATACATAAGGCATTCATTGCTTCCTTCTTGGAGATGAATTCTCTCGTTGATATGATTATCAAGATGTTGATGATCAAAAGAAACAGAAATAGATGGAACTAAAATTAAAGAATACTAAGCTACTTCATTATTTTGTTTCCCTAATATCTCCTCGTGATGATCCCTAGCTTGCATAAAATGCCATCTCCTTTCACCTTCCATCCATGCAACAAGAAAATGAGCATAGAAAATTTTGTAGGGGCAGAGAGAACCAAACAAAGGAGATGTTAGTGCTAGGGAAACTATGGATATAGAATGCATGTTGTAGTTTATGAGGAAAATGACCCAAGAAAGAGACAAAGGAAGTAGAGACAAGAGAATGCAAGGAGAATAAAAAGGGTAAAGGGGTCGACCCAAGACTTCCCAGGCACAAAGGCAAGGGAAAAGTCCCCCTCATGTAAGGGCCATCCATGAACCAACCCTATAAGAACTCAAGCCAGTGGTAGAAATGTCCAGCCTCAATGTATAGTACAAGGTTTCGATGGTTGACATAAGGCCACCATGATTCACAAGCTTGATAGACTTGAGATGATTTGTGGATGTAGAGATGCCACTAGCAACACGCAGATAGACAAGAAATTTGCTCATATCATTCTAAATACAATATTTTTAAGAAGCAAAACCACCAAGTACTCTTTGACCATAGAGTTATACTGGCATACTAAGGAAATGATCAAATATGATATGGATTCTGCCTTAGAGAAGAACAAGCCCCCATTGAATGAATGGCATAGAAGAAGCACCGCCACAATTCAATGACAAATACTACTTCTTGCTACAAACCATCTAGAGTTGAGAGATCACTCCAGAAGATAGGGATGAGGGAGAAATGGAAGACCGCCACTTTGGAGAGAACTCTCAACCCCTCATTTCTTTTATCAAGAAGAAGGATCCCAAAAAGAAGCTCAGGTTCCCTTCTATCTTTGAGGCCTTAGTTTATATGTTTTATTTCTAGTTTGATCATACCATAGGATTTAGGGGCTTGGGGCCAAGCTATATCCACGCCTATCTTGTTTTGCCTCTGCCAAGATTTCATGGCCAGAGGATAAGATATACTCAGTATTGTTTTCTTTTGTTTCTATTAGGATACAATGTCTAGGGGCAAGACGTATTCAAAATTTTTCCAATTTTGTATTGTGATATTATTCAATCCAATGTACTTGACATACTACTACAGAGGTTTCAATATGAGGGTTTCTCCACTGGATTATCTGACAACTTGAAAATATTTTGACCACTGGTATATATGAATAGATGACATGCCACTTATTAAAAGAAAAACATATCAGGTACATTAATTAATTCCAACCATGACATGTTCTAAACATAGTAACATTGTGGCAAATGGACAAATGCACATTGGAATTAGAAGAACAAGTAAAAACAGTGTACAGTGGAATTAGAAGAACAAATAAAAATAGAGCTCACACAAAGTAAACCTAGTCACAGAGTTTCAAAGGAATGAAAGCCCTTCAATTTTTCTTTTATTAAAAAGAAAAACAACGTGCACGAACTCTCACCATATAAAGTTTAAAGTGCCAAGAGATGTAAAGTTGAGAATCTGAAATCGACAATTACCTATGCACGCATTCAAGTGGAATCAGTAGTTGTTGTAGACATTATATTAATTCTTGTTATTCTCATAACATAGTTGTTAAAATAGTTACAACTCTTTACATTAGAACTAGAGAAAATTTGACAAAAACTATAAAAATTGTTGATTGTTCATTCAGCATAAAAATACTATCAAAAATCCTTTGAATCCCATAACAGAGTTGTTAAAACAATTACAACTCTCTACATTATAAATGTTACAGAGAAACTTTGGCAAAAACTATAAATATTGCAGACTATCCATTCAACATATGTAATTTCATTTAATCTTTGTCTGTAGATGGATTCATAGCCTTCATATTCGCAAAAGGGATCACAAGTTTCATTCATTATCATTACAATTTCAGTTTCCGCCAATTTACATACAAAAGGATTCAAGAACATAGGAATCCCTCACCCTATAGTAACTGTAGGAAGCCTCTCTGGAGAGAGTGGTGGATGACAAGGGGCGATTGTTGCAGAAGGTGATCTTCAGGGTATACATGTACAGAGTTCCCGCAACGGGGCTGGTGGAAGTCGACAGATAACAAGTATACGTTTTCTTTAAGTTCTCCTCTGGAGAGATGCAAAACATTTATCGGAACAAAGTTTCAAAGCCTCCTTGTGTTAGGGATTTGGCACCCAAGGTCAAATTCCCCCATGTTGCATCTAACATGTTGTTCCCAGTTTTCACTGCATTTAAACAGAATCCATCAATTCAAAACGCAAGCAGGCAGGAAAGAACAATACTGGAAGGTGAGTTTATACTTACAATTGGTACAGAACTCTGAGGCCAATTTCTCAACCTTCTTAGTCCATTTGTTGAAGCAGTGATGCACCAAGTTTATGGGGGATGCGCATAGAGAAAACTAATCAGAGAAAGAATAGATAAAAACAAGAGAATGCTTTGTTGATCAAAGATTTTTTAATGTGAACGTACACTTGGAATCGACTGGAGATCGTTGCACGATATAATATACGAGATGGGGTGGGGTGTTTCATAGGGGTTGTCCACGTCGCAGTGGTGTAACAAGGTAGCGGAAGCGGGGCGATGAAAGAAGGTAAGAAGTAAATGGACATGTGTTAGTTGGAATTACAACCACAGATGTCATGTTTTTATAGGACTTCGACAGACAACGAAAATTGGACAAAAAATCCCTTTAAAGAACGCATTCGACGTAATTATGTTTAGGATAGGAAGATGGTAGGATGTAAATGTGACTATGTAGCGTTCAAACTAGAAATTTGATGAATTGTTTTCCACCACAAACATTTAACATGTACAAATAAATAATTCCAAAATAGTTAGTGAATTCTAAAGATAAGGGCCAAAATTTAAGAGGATGACAACATTCTATTCTCGACTAACTTGCACATGCAAATCTAACATTATTTTTATGCTTTGTGAATTCATGCAATTAGCAACTCCCAAACCATGAGGCAATGAGGTATAACACCATCATATCAAGTTCAATATTTAAGAATCATCTTTGACTTAGCTTTAAGCAGAAAGAAGACTCTGGAGCAGTGGAGGAGTTTAATCCATAGGGATTTTATGTGGAGAACAATATAGCCAGCCATATGAGAGAGAAAAGAGACTTCGATTTGCATGAGGCAACTTACGTATTTTAGCTATGACTATTTATGGATAAAATATTTTTATCTTTTTTAGCTATGAAACTCACTACCCATGTCTCTCATGGGGTGAGCCATTTGGCCATTCATATCATACCACGAGCCTCTTCTCAATGTCTAAGATATGTCTTGCATATGTTATATAATTTTTCTAATCATCTAGAAGTTTCCCAAACATTATAAATGCACTGACACTTGGACTGTCTAGAGTGGATTATTCACTGACATCATTGGAAAGCATCTGGAGGAGAAATAATGTTGAATTTTGCAAGTCTTTGACTACATGCTATTGTGACTTAGATGCTTAGATCACAATAATATAAGATAAGGTGGTAATAATCCCATATTAAAGCAACCAAATTCAAAGTACTATTCATCTGAAAATGCAAAGGTTGTCTATATTTTTCACAACACAAAAACAAAATGTGATTTTCTAGGTAGCTAAGGTTTTTCAGTGCGTTGTAGTCAATCAATGTATTGGATATCACCATTAACACATTCTTGCACCCCAATAGAGTAATAAGGTCCTCTTTGCATCCCTGGCATTACTCTACAATCAATCATAGTTCAAAAATATTGATAGTATCCTCACAATTAAATGTAGCTTGGTCGAGCTTGTAGTTGGAATTAATGATCACAATAGTTCTTGGACTACGTAGAAAAGGAAGACGAGGGAATACCAAACTTCCTCAAGGTAATGGCCATTAGATACAAGCACCGATAGACTATTATTTGCTTAGCTCATCATAGTGCAAAAGAAGAAATAAAACATATGCATTGATTCAAAACATCGAGAGATGGTTGGAGAGTGGAAATCTTAACAACAAGATTTGTTATACAAAATTTATGTTGTAAGTATAATGTAGTGTTTTTATTGTTATGATGAATGTGTTTGTAGGCTATAGCTAGTTTCCAAAATCCACAATGGGATGTCATGACATCCACCACTTCAACCTCTTCTCAACAACAAGAATGGCTAAACCAATATTTTGATAGTAGAATTATAATTTTTTGTTGTTATGATGATTGTGTGCATGTTTTCATTGCGTTGAATGCTCATAATCTATTGGTTGGAAAGAAAGTCATACTAGATATTTGAGAAGTGATTGAAGATAATTGTCTTCAAAGATCCAATTATATATATGATAAAGATTTTACAAATTGGGTAGTGATTGAGGGAAGAAATAATGAGTATGATCATTTGTCTACAACAAGAAATCATCTAGTTGGAGCTGGAAAATCGTCGACACAGTTAGGGTTATCAGGGTTTGAGCTCTACGAGACAGGTTTGAGCCCAGGGTTCGCGTCCATGGAGGGGTTGGGCACCCCCCAGGCGTCCCCTACGCCTCCTCCGTTGATCTCGCCTTCTGAGGCTTTCAATAGGCTTTTGGCTGGACTCCCACAGAAGAGAAACACGGAAGCTGCGAAATTTGTGAAAAAACTGGACGATATTCCGGTGATCTCCCTCCCTCCAGAAACCTCGATCCAGGTCGCTCTGTCGTTGGCCGATCGGGCTCTCATTGGCCAGTTCACGGGGCTATGGTCATCCCCAAAATCCACTGAAAGTTGGGTCAACAGAAACTGGGCGTCGTTGATCAAAGAAAGCGTCACTTCTTACTTTCTGGGGAGAGGATACTTCCTCTTCGAATTCACATCAAAGGACGACAAAGACCTGATCTTTCAAAATGGACCATACTTCATGGGCCCTCAGGGTTTGTACTTGAACAAATGGACCCCACACTTTGATCCGGCAATAGATGTGCCCAAAGCAGTCCCGGTGTGGGTCAGACTTCCAAATCTTCCAGTACACTGTTGGAATGGGGACTCCCTGAGACACATTGGAAATGCCCTGGGGAAGTTTATAGATCGAGAAAACACTAAGGATCAATATGACTGTGCCAGAATCTGTGTAGAAGTAGATCTGGAGGTGGGTCTACCAGAGGCCATCACATTAAAGGTCGAAAGCTGGACGCATCTGCAGAAACTGGACTATGAGCAGCTACCCTTCAAATGTCGGAAATGCCATGTTTATGGCCACTTTGCTAGAGGTTGTCCGACCAACAAAGAAGTTGTGCAGGGAAAGGAGGATGGATGGAACCAAGTCAAGCGATCCAAATCCATTCTCAAGAACCAGAAGCCGGGAGGACCTAATGGCAAGGGACCCCATCAGGCCATTGCCCAGCAGATCCCTCTCAATCCTGTTCCAGGAAATAAGTTCGGCCCTCTAAGATCACAACCAGAGAACACACAGGAGGTCGGAGTCCAAGAGGAGACAGAAGCTACCCTGGAGATCGAGACCCAAAAAGCATCTCCTTCAAGTAAAGGCACCTCCTTAGCCACCCACAAAGGAACAAGTGTTGAAGATCCTCAAGGTATGACTATAGAAGTCGAGGAAGAAGAGCAGGAAATAGATGAATCAGAGGAGGAAGGAGAAATAGGAGAGTCCCAAACCTCAGTAAGGAGATCTCTAAGAGGTCGGAAAACTGACAGGGAAAAAAGGGAGCAGGAGACCTACAAAGAAAAACTTCAGGGCAGCCAACCAACTTTGGAAAAATTGCTAGCCCCAAAGACTAAGATACTGAAAAACCAGCCCCAAGTCTCCAAGGGAGCCCTCCAGAAACAAAAATAATGAAGGTCATCTCCTGGAATTGTAGAGGTATGGGGTCCAAAGTAAAGGAAGAATCCATCAGAAGCTTAATCAGAACAGAAACCCCAGACATACTTCTCGTCCAGGAGACAAAGCTGGAAGACATAGTCTTCCTTCAAGCAAGCAAGAAACTTTGGATGAAAAGTGAAGCAAGAGCCATCCCTGCCCGGGGGGCCTCAGGAGGGATCGGTACTCTTTGGAATGGCAACAAATTTACAGTTCTATTGGAGGTTCGGAACACTCATTGGCTACTATTGAAAATGCAGAATTTGGACACTAAGGAAACCTTTTGTATTTTCAATGTTTATTCTCCAGTCAATGTCGGGGAAAAAAAAGATTGTTGGGACTCTATTTGGCGTCAAGAAGATCTGACAAAACTGGAAAATATAATTATTGCTGGAGACTTCAACCTTACTCTTCATCCTTCTGAAAAAAGGGGAGGCATCGTAGTTCGAGATTCGGCAAGGGAATGGGTGGAGGACATTATGCAGGACTGGGACTTGCTGGATACCAAACCTTCTTCTGGTAAGTATTCTTGGTCTAATAAAAGAGTGAGCCCTGGACATATTGCTGCCAGGCTAGATAGATTTCTCATTCAAAGCTCCTTTTTCATGCTAGGTTTAGAGCCTAGAATGCATATCCTTTCCAGTAGCGTCTCGGACCATAAGCCCATAAAGCTAGAACTCCTAGCTCATCATGACCTGGGCCCCATCCCCTTTAGATTTAGCCCTCTATGGATAAAGGAGCCAGACTTTATGAAAACTGTCAAGGATTGTTGGAATGAGCCTGTCAACGGATCGCCTTTCTATATATGGGAGGAAAAGCTTAGAAGGGTAAAAGGAGTTCTAAAAAGATGGGCCAAAACTCTGCCCAATCTGATCACAGAAAGGAAATCCTCTAAAGCCGCTCTTGCCTCCCACCAATCTTGTATGGAGAATGCTATCCTCACAAAGGAGTTAATAGATCAAGAAGCTCAGCTGCAACAGAGCTATCACAAGGCCTGCTTAGCTGAAGAAGAGTACTGGAGATTAAAATCTCGCAATCTCTGGATCAAAGCAGGGGATAGGAACACTATTTTTTTCCATAAACAATCCCAGGTAAGGAAATGCTTCAACACCATTTCAGAGATTAAAGTGGACAGCGATATTCATAAGGATTTTGATCACATAAAGAAAGCAGCCTTTTCTCATTTTCAAGACTTGTATAGAGAGGACAAAGAACCAAACCAATATCCAAATCTGTTAGACATTATACCCAATGTACTCTCTCAGCGTATGAAGGAGAATCTTGAGGCCAAAGTCACTAAAGATGAGGTCAAAAAGGCTCTGTCTGATATGGATCCTGATAAGGCCCCTAGGCCGGATGGATTCTCTGCCAGATTCCTTCAAGCCTGCTGGCTGATTGTTGAAAAAGACCTTCTCAAAATGGTACAGAAGTCTCAAAACACTCAGAAAATAGGCGGCAGCACAAACTCTGCTTATTTAGCCCTCATACCCAAGGAAAAAGGCGCCAACAACTTCAGCAGATTCCATCTGATTTCCCTGTGTAACATTGGATATAAAATAATCACTAAAGTAATTGCAAATAGGTTGAAGCGCATTCTTCCTAAAATAATTCCTGAGAATCAAGGAGGTTTCATTCAAGGTAGGCAGATCGTGGACAATTACATCCTTGTACAAGAGGCAATTCATTCAAGTCTTCACCGAAAAGAGCAAGGTATGGTGGTTAAACTCGATTTAGCAAATGCTTTTGATCGAGTAAATCACAGTTTTCTTTTAAATGTTATGAGCAAATTTGGTTTTGGAGAAAATTTCATTAAATGGATCCGGGCATGTATCTCGGAGCCATGGATTGCTCCACTTGTAAACGGAAGAGCCACTGATTTTTTCAAAGCTTCGAGAGGACTTAGGCAGGGGTGTCCTCTATCCCCTTTGCTTTTTGTCATCCAAGCCTCTGTCCTCAGCTTCCTGTTAGACAAAAAAATGCAAGATCAAGACATAAACGGACTGTGTATTGCCAGAGGGGTCAAAAACATAAATCACTCCTTATTTGCGGATGACACTCTACTTTTGGGTTCTACCTCTCTCTCCTCAGCCTTAAAATTCAAAGTGGTTTTGGATGAATTCAGTGAGGCCTCAGGCAGCGTTATTAATAAGAGAAAATTCCACATCTACAGCTAGAATATTACGCCTAGATTGCTTTATGCCATTTCTAGATGTTTGGGGTTTGCAGCCTCATCTTCTTGGTCCTCTTTTAAATACTTGGGCCTCCCTGTAACATATAAGAGACCTGCAAGCAAAGACTGGCTCCCTCAACTGGAAAAATTCAAGTCCAAGATTCAAGCCTGGGGTTACTCCTAGCTAAATTCTGCTGGCAAATCAGTCCTAATCAAATTTGTGCTTACCAGCCTCCCTCTATTCCACTTTGTTGGACTTCTCGCTCTAGCAACCATTTTAAAAAAAATGGAAGAGTACATTCGGAGGTTCTTTTGGAAGGGAGGAAAACAGAACAAAAACAAGATCCCCCTTATCAGTTGGGAAACCATCTCCAAGCCAGTGTGTGAGGGTGATCTAAACTTCAAAAATCTATGTCAGCAGAATGTGGCAGTGGCGGCAAAGATTATTTGGAAGATCATTGCGCCCAAGCCTGGTTGGGCCCAATTGGCTCTCTGGAAAAAATATTTCAGAGGACCCCGATCCAGATGTCTAGAAAATGTGATTCAAATGCCCAACTCGGCATTTCTCAATCTGTATGCTAAAGTCGCCCCTCTAATTACTACACACTCCTACTGAATCCCAAGTAATGGGAAAAAAATCAACATTTGGACAGATAAAATCATGAATAAGGATCCAATAGAAGACAGAGCCTCCATTAGATCGTTGTGTTGCTAGATGGATAGAGAGGGGTTGCGATCGCTGTGGGATATCTCATGCTGGAACAACTCTGAATGGGTAGGATGGAAACCCATTGAACTATTGGACCATTTGATCACCGAATGGACCACGCTGCTCGATCTTCTGCACGGTTTGGCGCCCACGCACGCGAGGAAAAAAGATTGGAAAGGCTGGGGGCCGAATGTCAGAGGTTATGTCGTCTCCCTGGGATACATCAAGCTAAACGAGAGGCCATATGCCCCCTCCCCAATCCAGCTCCTTGGCAAGGGGTCTGGCGTTTTCCTTCATGGCCCAAAGTAGACTTTTTTGCCTGGCTCTTCTGCCATGGAAAAATCTTAACTTATGATTATTTGCAGAGGAAAGGATTCTACGGTCCCTCCATTTGCTCATTGTGCAGTGAAAACTCAGAGACATCAGTCCACCTAATACTAGAATGCAGTTTCTCCAAGCAGATTTGGTCTTTCTTTGTCCAAGATATGGATCCCAATTTCGTGCTTCCTAGATCCACTGCCGATCTCTTCTCTAAATGGGCAATCAGATATCCTTGCCCTCCCTCTAAAAACCAGATAATCAAAGTGGCATGGGCGGTTCTCCCAAATGTTATCTGTTGGAAGATATGGTTAGAACGCAACAGAAGAGTCTTCAGAAATATAAAGCAGAATCCCAATGCCTTAGAAATCAAGATCAAAGGTCAAATAAAGGAATGCTTGACCGACATAAAAGACGACTCCAATGTCAGTCAACAGGATATTGCATGGGGATCTACTCTAGATATACAATTCCCCCCAGTAGTCAGAAAATCCCCTACTATTAAAGAGTGGCAAATAAGAAAATCTGAAACCGACTTTCAAGAATGGATCAAAACGCAAGCAAGACATTCCCTCTTTTTTGACGGAGCAGCAAAGGGCAATCCGGGCAAAGCTGGTGCAGGAGGTGTGGTTGTAAACCCATTTGGGGATAAAATCCATTCCTATGCTTGGGGACTTGGTTATTCTTCCAGCATTCAAGCTGAGGCCTTGACCCTCTTCCAAGGCCTCAAGATCCTCAAAGATTTAAGCATAAATGAAGCCAATGTTATAGGTGTCTCCCATATCATTATAAACGCAATGGTTTCCAATTCCCTAGCTTTGGATCTTAATCTATCAAGGATGATAATTAGAATCAAAGGATTGGGAAACTCTTTTCAGAATCTGCAGTACTATCATGTGTTGAGAACTCATAATAAAGAGGCAGACATCGAAGCCAACAAAGCTGCCCTCCTCTCTGCCGGGGTCAAGATGAAAGACGAAGAAGAATCATGGGAACCCATTCCTTAAGTTGTTTGCTGCCATGTTTTACTGCTTACTTTTAAACAAATTTGTTTGTATCTCCAAGTGGGGGAAAATCATTGAAATTGAGTCTTTGAGTCCCTTATCAAGGAAGAGATCTTCAAGCATCAGCTGCACCCTCATCCTTAGCAGTGAGAAGCAACAGGACAAATAAACCACCAATATAATCAGATTTTCGGCATTCAGGCCAAGATGAATATAAACGCCCCATAACCGTTTTTGTTAAAAAAAAAAAACAAGAAATCATCTAGTTACAAAAAGTAAAATGATAAAAATAAGCCTTCACGGTTTAATAGTTTGAATCTAGTTGTTTTGAAAGCTACCCAAAGGGTGTAGGAAGTGTTAGTTTTATAGTTGTTTTGAAAGCTACCCAAAGGGTGTAGGAAGTGTTAGCTTATTGTTAAATTATGATATGCTAGTATTTAATTAAGATATGATATGTTCTACATATGGTAATTGGGTGATTATGGGTAGAAGTACATATGATCAAAAAAAATTGACTTACTTTGAATTAATGTCAACTTGTGACATAGATATCGCATGTGTAATGAAAATTCAGGAGTATATGATTTCAAAGCATATGTAGTCATTATGCACCTACATGAATTCCTTATGTGTAAAGGCATAGGAAGTTCAAACTTAGTGCTAGCAAATATCAAATAACATATGTAAACCAAAGGTGATGTGCCAAGCAATAAGGAAACAATGTGAGAAGTTTGCGGCAAGTGCATTGAACTCAATGAAGGAAGGTAGGAAGGTTGTTAAAAATATGACAAACTTATTAATTGTAAAGTGAGAAGAACTAACTAACCTCCTAATTTCTAAATTCAAACTTAGGCAATTGAGGATTCCATGAAAACTTCAAGGGTTATCAATTAATTGCAAAAAAATGATGAGCATTAATTTACTAGTAAATTTTAACTTGAAACTAGGCTGTGGCATTAGAAATAAGGGGAGTTGCAAAGGGAAACAAGTCTCTGCTAATACATGTAGCACAAAGACTAGAACATGCACGTCATCACTAAGACCAAAATGATGCCCATCTGTCGGAATGTTTTTTAGCAAAGACAATGACCATATATCATAATGCTTTTGAACAAAGAAAAGTATTGTGAATGTGTTGTTGATGTGTAAGGAAGAATTCAGATGATGGATGACATGTGTGAACGGAATGAAAAGGAGAAAATAACCTAGGAAAACCTTCTGACAACGCTTTTGATTAAAGCAAAGTCTTCCTACAGACATGCATTCATTTATAGCCACTATTAAATGTAAACGACAACGAGATCCTGTAGTAGTAGTCTGAAAAAAGAGAACCAATTCCGATGGTGATCATAAATCCCTAGCATGTGTCATGGCTACCTGAAAATATTAAAGGCCGAACACAGTCCTTTGTCTCTTCTCTTGTCTTTATTCTGACTCAAGCATGCTTGGGCTATCAATGACGGGGCATTAACTATTGTACAACTTGAAAGGCCTGGATGCAAGGACATTCACTTCTTTTTCCTTTTGTATTTTTGAACGAAAATCACGCACTCTTTGGCCAGAGAAGCATGGAAATTTATGGCTAAGGTTTAAGCATCTTTCAGAAATCTTAGTATGAAACATTGAAATGATATGTTTTTTATTTGGAACATAATTTTAAGAAGGAAGCTTGTCATTTTTGGATAAGAATTTTGAAGGCTATCATAACCTAAGTATCCCATGGTAGAGCATGGTGAATCGACCCTATCCATGCTCTTTAGACTGCTAGCTTCTCGATAAGTTAATATGCTTAGCAGTATCAATAGTCCTACTATTATAACAAGGGCAGCGAAGCAGCGTAGTCCCTGCCAAATTTAATGCAAGAAAATGGAAGCATGTTCAAAAGGCAAAAGTATTCGAATGTTGAAGTACGATTAGAACAGCATTCTAATGTTGCAGTATGAGAAAATGCAGC
>ML783159.1:445514-461063 GCA_009831015.1 Picea engelmannii | reverse complement strand
GTATATGCAACCATACACCAACTTGAAGGAAATAGGCCAAACATATATTAATGAGAACATTACAAGGCACTTACAATCTGTATATACAGTTGCAGCAACCTCTCCAAGTCCTCCTCGTCCAGCCCTTCCAGAATGCTCCAAGATCATAGGTTGTATATCCAAAATCTTTCTCCCAAGATCATAAGTTTGATACCTCAAATCTGCCTTTATCATAATCAAAGGTTCGATACCTTCCAAAATCTCCTTTTTTCCCTTGAAAAGGCCTCCTTTTATAATCTTGGGAGGCTCAACCACCATGAGTAGATTTGGGGATTGGTTGAGGATATGACTCCTTTAGGTTAGGATATTATCCTACGATAGTGCCATAGGATAGTATTCAATCCAAACCAACCTCATATCCAAGAGTTGGCCCTCGGAAAGGGCAGGATTCTCCAAACTTTCCTCTAACCAAAGTCAATTTTCCCCTCTAGTTAGAGACAGGGTGTTGATCCTAGATCAATGCTCCCTACATAAGGTAAGGGGGACGTTGTATCACTCCCTTATCATGGCCAGGGGGGCGCTACCCTTCAAAAATGCCCAAAAAAAGGTCGATTTTTCAAGTAAAAAGTGTGTTTTTGGCCTTGAAATGATGGGTTTCCTCCTCCAATATGAGTTAGGGATTATGGAAAATGGTCTTTGATGGTTTTAAGGGGTTAAAACACATATTAACACATAGAAAAGTGCATGTGACACTTAGTAAGGTGCATACAACACTTGACGACACTTGCAACACTTACCAAGGTGCATACGACACTTTTATGACACTTGCGACACTTAGGGTGAGATACATAAGTGTGTAATTTTGATGTGTAACAAATTAGGCCCTAAAGTGTGAGGTTAGAAGAGAAAATGATGGCCGAAACACTTTTCAAATCTTCAATGCAAGGGCATGGAGTCGGAGAACCTGGAAGAAGCTGCAAACAACCTTCAAACAATATTAATATATGTTCCATTTCTGAGGCAGGCATACCTATGCTCGGAATACGAGATGACTCAAAGCATGACCTCTGACCAATACACTGCGGACCCATGAAAAGTATTGAATAAGGATATAGCCACCAAAGATACAATGTGGATCCATACTTTTATGACATGAACTGATTGTAGCCACGAAAAATACACAGTGGAGCTACGAGATGATAAAACATAGCCACGAACCAATATAATGTGGATCTATGTGAGAGTATATATATCAGTGTGCTCAAATGATATCCTTTGCAACCTAGGCAAAGAAAATAACAGAGTGAACGCTCAACCCAGGGTCTTCGTCCCAATCTCGATGTGGTACGAATCTAGCCATGTGAATAGATGTTTTGATGTTGAACATGGTAGAAACCACTTGATTACCGGTAATTGAGGTAAACCATTAACAAGTGCAAGGGAAATCACCAATGATTTCAATGACTCCCAAGGTACCCTAGTACAATCCAATGAATGTGAATAAATGAGCTAAAGTCAAACATTCATGGAATCATCTGATCAGAGGTCAATGTTGTAAACCTATTGTCGGAAGCGAGGAGGCCTACCACAAAGAAGCAAAACTATGCTCATGGCTCCGGGTTCAATCCTCAGATTTATGTTTCATTTTTTAACGAGGTTGCTACAGAGAGGAAAACTATGCTCGTGACCTCTCCTTGACCATGGATTCCAAGAGGACAATGCTCTAGAAGGAATACATGTAAAGGGACAAATGCCAGCCATGGCTTCCAGGATATCTTCGTTAGATGGAATAAAAACACTCTAGAAGGAAAACATGTCGACGACCTCGATAAGGGTAGGGAGATCTGGCTCTAATATCCCTATCGAAGAGATGACCATGTCAACTACCAGATCTAAGTCAGGAGAAGGGAGAGATTCCCTCTCGTGTGGGTTTGAACACATGGAGCAGGTCATTACATAATTGACCTACAGTGAGGCAGACATCGTTGGCATGTACGGACCATTCAGGGAAGGTACATGGTTGACCATTAGATGAGGGTCAATGAATGAAAGCTGGTCAATCGTTACTATGTTTCCGTTGTGAGGGAAACACATCACTCAAAAGAGAGTGGACACAAAAGCTCTCATAACGTAGACATAGTATCGCCCGAGGAATAGGTTAAAGTCCAAGGGGTCGTGAACTATCATCACATCGACGTAGACCAATTTTCCTCCCAAAGTAACTGGAAACTGAGGAAGGATCCCTAAAGGTTGAATAACTCTTCTGTCAAAAGTCAATAGATTCTGAATCATGGGTGCAAGTTGTGGGAAACCAAAATCTTTCCAAGCATTCACGGATAAGATGCTAACAAAAGAACCTTCATCTATTAAAGTGTTAGGAATATTCCTATCACAAACCTACATGGTGATTTGGAAAGGCACGTAAGAGGGAAGATGAGGTTCTATCAAATGATTCCAATTAATAGAAATCATATGATTGCTTGAAGGGGGTTCCATCGGGACGGGTGGAGTGCCCCCTTGTCTGAGTGAATCAATATTAACAAGGTAGACCTGAGTTACATCCTCACTCTTTGAATGAGGAGTGGGATCGATTGGTGACAGAACCAGGTCAACCACTTTGGCACTCTTTAGATGAAGAGTGGGACTAGTCGATGACGGAACTGGATCAGTCACTTGGGTTTCACTTTTCAGATGAAAAGTGGGGTTGATCGATGACGGAACTAGATAAACTACTTGGGTTTGTGGTTCAAACGAGGATGAAACCAGATTGAACACCTGATCAACCAGACTGACCGGGGATGGAACCAGATTGACCAATCCATCAACTAATGACAGTTTGGGATAAATATTATGATAACCAGTTGGAAGTTGAATCTTTTCCAAAAAATAAGAAGCCTTGTCCACACAAGGGCAAAGGTGAGAGTAATGATCACCTTCACATAACAAGCAAGAAAATTTGATAGTTCTATTCTTCTTACCTACCTTAATGTTACTAGCTGACAGGGTGTCACCAACATGTCTCACAAGGGATGATGATGTGGAAGATCACATTTCTAATACCTTGGGGAGACCAGGGCAATCCCTCAGAAAGCGGTTACCCTTACAAATCCTGCAAGGGAATTTGGGTTTAGTATTCTTCGTTTTAGAATTTTTGACTTTATCAACACCCCCAGTACGATTAATAGTAGTTCGTTGCTTGGATCCAACATGATATGATGTGGTTGGAGGCTTGGTCCCTTTCTAGTTTTTCTTCTTCTTCTCTTTCTGTTTCATCTTCTTCTTACCAACTTGGCTACTCGCTTTAAAGACTTCACTAGGTGAATAAGGAGAAAGGGAAGGAGACTCGACGTGTGAAGAAGGAGAAAGGTCTACATGAGGTTGATGTGTGGGTGGTGTGCTTACATCTGAAGCACTAGGTGTAGTCGAAGCACTGGGAAGATTCGAGATCACTAGAGTGGGGAACAACCAAACCGGTAATCTGATCGTGAGTCACGAAAGACTCAGTGTGGCAATGCATGGAGGACCAACGTTTCTGAAAGAAGGAAAGGCGAAAGGTTCCCCGGGAAAATGGGTTCCTCCGTTGGTACTCCCAGGAGTTGATGCCATTGACACTGACTCGACCTAAGGTCCACTAAGGAAAACAAATAGCACACACTACAAATTTGAGAAGCAAACAATCAAACAAACCTTCCCACAATGAAACCACTAGTTGGTGATGAAATCCAACATCACGAGATCAATATAGGAAGGGGCTAGGATAGAGCAGGTGGATTCGTTACATTGGCGACCTTCTTAATAGACTTACGCCTTGGTGTAAGCTTCCACACAATAAACGTGGATTTACCCTCCAAGGAGCCTAAGTGAGTTTGACTAATGTATGTTCCAGATACAACAAAGAATTCCCTTCATTGTCACCTCATGTAAGGACCCTACAGATTATGGCTACTAAGGTCACCAACTCGCAGTCAGCCTCTGGGAGGGTACAATCGACATTTGAGTCCAAACGTATGGGCAGGATATCAAGTCTTAAATCCTCTAAGAGAACTAAGGACAAGTGGACCAGTAGAACTCCAGAGGACCTCGAATGGATTCAAAATTCACAAAGCACGAAGACCAAATGAAGACAATTGGACCTCAAGAATAACCCCCAAGATACAATCTGACTACTATGAATGGTTAAGCCTCAAAGGGATAATATTAGTTTCTCTCTCGAACATGACCTCGTGTGTAACCCCTGTGTGACAGGGGGATCCCAGCTATGTTTATACGAACAATTGGATTTACCACTCCCTAACACAAGATTCTATGTTTGTCTGATGGCTTTGGAAAGTTATCCTTTCAACCTATCCCAAAGCCCTACACCTTAAGCTAATGTAGGTTCGCTACCAGAAAATAAAAAAGAATGTCTAATCAATTTTTATAAGCGCTTTATTTTAAGGTTGTTGTTTACTCAAGGGTGTGAAAGTGAAATTGATGATGTTATAGACTCAACTCCAAAAAAATGCAGAAAAATGAGATGCAAATCTTTTTCTTCAATGAACCCTACATACGGGATGGAGAAGAGGTTTAATTTTCTTCAACAAAAACACCCAATTCCCAAACGCAATTTTCTAAATGCAACCTAGTTATCTACACTACCCAACAAAAAGAATGCAACTATCTTTCTTTGTTTGATTCTAATACATAAAGACAAAAAATGAAAATCCTTTAACACTCCTTTACTTTCAATCAAAATGGAAGAGTCAAATGCGGATACAAAAGACACGAAGCAAAAAGGATTTCAAACAAAGCATGCACTCACAAGATAACGAGCACTGAATGAAGATAACTCACTCAATCAAGGACTCGAAAATCGACAAGCACTCAAGGAAACAAGAAATTTCAGAGAAGAATCCAAAAACTGATAGGGAGAAAGAGGAATCGCTAAAATGTCTTGACAAAACAAGCAATAAGAAAAAGCAATCCAAGCTAGGTTGTGGTAAGCATAAAGTCTCAAATCATTCAAAAATGAAAGATTTGAAAAGCAACTTAAGACCAACAAACCTTTGCAAACCTTTTTAATCAGTCGGATAACCAAAAACTTCGCAAGATTCAAACCAAACCAAGAAAAACAAGGAGAATCAATCTCACAATTTGGAAAAGGTTGCAAGCTCAAACAAGACAACAAAAGCAGTGATAAGTACCAAATTTTCAACCCAAACAAAGCCACAATCCAAAGTACAGACTTTGGGCAAGAATATCTGCAAGATAGACTAGGAAAAATTAAGCAGAAAAGGGCATAAATCACCAAAGAAGGAGATCAACGCTCCGATATACACTCCATGGGAGCGCTACTCTTCCCAGAAACTCAGAACAGAGGCTTAAAACTCAGAAAAAATCACCCTGAATTGTCATAATTTTGTGAAATTGTCAATGAAGAGGGGAGAAAGGAAATAGATCAATAACAAACAAGAAAATGATCTAAAAGGTAGGAAAACGACATAGACGATCTAAGGAAAGACAAATCAATGTTTGTCCCCAATGGAGTCGCAAATTTATGTTGTAGGAAAATTCCCTTGCAGACAGGTGAATATCCTCTTGGATCTTAGACACCTATTACCAAGACAGAAAGATGCTAACATTGGACACTAACATTCCTTTAAATGAAGTTAAAGTAATCAAAAGGAAAAGAGGAAGAAAGTATGATGTACCTTTTTCTGAAGCTTGTCCTCACTTAATCCAGGCCGAACTTGATCTTCAAGCTCCTTAATGATATCTACAGTCCAATAGACAACGAATAAAATGCAAACTTCCTACTTTACCAAGATTAGTTTAAACTAAATTTATCAATAATAGACAAGTATATGCAACCATACACAAACTTGAAGGAAATAGGCCAAGCATATATTAATGAGAACATTACAAGGCACTTACAATCTGTAGATGCAGTTGCAGCAACCCCTCCAAGTCCTCCTCGTCCAGCCCTTGCATAATGCTCCAAGATCATAGGTTTTATATCCAAAATCTTTCTCCCAAGATCATAAGTTTGATACCTCAAATCTGCCTTTATCATAATCAAAGGTTTGATACCTTCCAAAATCTCATTTTTTTCCTTGAAAAGGCCTCCTTTTATAAGCTTGGGAGGCTCAACCAACATGAGTAGATTTGGGGATTGGTTGAGGATATGACTCCTTTAGGTTAGGATCTAATCCTAGGATAGTGCCATAGGATAGTATTCAATCCAAACCAACCTCATCTCCAAGAGTTGGCCCTCAGAAAGAGGCGGGATTCTCCAAACTTTCCTCAACCAAAGTTAGTGCTCCCCTCTAGTTAGAGACAGGGCATTGATACTAGACCAACGCTCCCTACATAAGGTAAGGGGGGCGTTGTATCACTCCCTCATCATGGCCAAGGGGACGCTACCCTTCAAAAATGCCCAAAAAAAGGTCAATTTTTAAAGTAAAAAGTGTGTTTTTGGCCTTGAAATGATGGGTTTCCTCCTCCAATATGACTTAGGGATTATGGAAAATGTTATTTGATGGTTTTAAGGGGTTAAAACACATATAAACACATAGAAAAGTGCATGTGACACTTAGTAAGGTGTATATGGCACTTGACGACACTTACCAAGGTGCATACGACACTTAGGGTGAGATACTTAAGTGTGCAATTTTGATGTGTAACAGATTGACTAAATTTATCAACAAAAGACAAGCATATGCAATCATGCACAAACTTGAAGGAAATAGGCCAAGCATATATAAATGAGAACATTACAAGGCACTTACAATCTGTAGATGCAGTTGCAACAACTTCTCCAAGTCCTCCTCATCTAGCCCTTGCACAATGCTCCAAGATCATAAGTTTGATACCTCAAATCTGCCTTTATCATAATCAAAGGTTTGATACCTTCCAAAATCTCCTTTTTTCCCTTGAAAAGGCCTCCTTTTATAAGCTTGGGAGGCTCAACCACCATGAGTAGATTTGGGGATTGGTTGAGGATATGACTCCTTTAGGTTAGGATCTTATCATAGGATAGTATTCGATCCAAACCAACCTCATCTCCAAGAGATGGCCCTTAGAAAGAGGCGAGATTCTCCAAACTTTCCTCTAACCAAAGTCAACGCTCCCCTCTAGTTAGAGACAAGGCATTGATCCTAGATCAACGCTCCCCACATAAGGTAAGGGAGGCATTGTAGCACTCCCTCAGCATGGCCAGGGGGGCGATACCCTTCAAAAATGCCCCCAAAAAAGTCGATTTTTCAAGTAAAAAGTGTGTTTATGACCTTGAAATGATGGGTTTCCTCCTCCAATATGACTAAGGAATTATGGCAAATGTTGTTTGATGGTTTTAAGGGGTTAAAACACATATATACACGTAGAAAAGTGCATGTGATACTTAGTAAGGTGCATACGACACTTGACGACACTTGTGACACTTACCAAGGTGCATATGACACTTGCGACACTTAGGGTGAGATACTTAAGTGTGCAATTTTGATGTGTAACAAATTGACTAAATTTATCAACAAAAGACAAGCATATGCAATCATGCACAAACTTGAAGGAAATAGGCCAAGCATATATTAATGAGAACATTACAAGGCACTTACAATCTGTAGATGCAGTTGCAACAACCTCTCCAAGTCCTCCTCGTCCAACCCTTGCACAATGCTCCAAGATCATAAGTTTGATATCCAAAATCTTTCTCCCAAGATCATAAGTTTGATACCTCAAATATGCCTTTATCATAATCAAAGGTTTGATACCTTCCAAAATCTCCTTTGTTTCCTTGAAAAGGCCTCCTTTAATAAGCTTGGGAGGCTCAACCACCATGAGCAGATTTGGGGATTGGTTGAGTATATGACTCCTTTAGGTTAGGATCTGATCATAGGATAGTGCCATAGGATAGTATTCGATCCAAACCAACCTTATCTCCAAGAGCTGGCCCTTAGAAAGAGGCAGGATTCTCCAAACTTTCCTCTAACCAAAGTCAACGCTCCCCTCTAGTTAGAGATAGGATGTTGATCCTAGATCAACGCTCCCTACATAAGGTAAAGGGGGCATTGTAGCACTCCCTTAGCATGGCCGTGGGGGTTCTACCCTTCAAAAATGCCCAAAAAAGGTCGATTTTTCAAGTAAAAAGTGTGCTTCTGGCCTTGAAATGATGGGTTTCCTCTTCCAATATGACTTAGGGATTATGGCAAATGTTCTTTGATGGTTTTAAGGGGTTAAAACACATATAAAAACATAGAAAAGTGCATGTGACACTTAGTAACGTGCATACAACACTTGATGACACTTGCGACACTTACCAAGGTGCATACGACACTTTTACGACACTTGCGACACTTAGGGTGAGATACTTAAGTGTGCAATTTTGATGTGTAATAGATTGACTAAATTTATCAACAAAAGACAAGCATATGCAATCATGCACAAACTTGAAGGATATAGGCCAAGCATATATTAATGAGAACATTACAAGGCACTTACAATCTGTAGATGCAGTTGCATCAACCTCTCCAAGTCCTCCTCGTCCAACCCTTGCACAATGTTCCAAGATCATAGGTTTGATATCCAACATATTTATCCCAAGATCATAAGTTTGATACCTCAAATCTGCCTTTATCATAATCAAAGGTTTGATAACTTCCAAAATCTCTTTTTTTTCCTTGAAAAGGCCTCCTTTATAAGCTTAGGAGGCTCAACCACCATCAGTATATTTGGGGATTGGTTGAGGATATGACTCCTTTAGGCTAGGATATGATCCTATGATAGTGCCATAGGATAGTATTCGATCCAAACCAACCTCATCTCCAAGAGTTGGCCCTCAGAAAGAGGTGGGATTCTCCAAACTTTCCTCTAACCAAAGTCAACGTTCCCCTCTAGTTAGAGACAGGGAATTGATCCTAGGTCAACGTTCCCTACATAAGGTAAGGGCAGCATTGTAGCACTCCCTCAGACATGGCCAGGGGGGCGCTACCCTTCAAAAATGCCCCAAAAAAGGTCGATTTTTCAAGTAAAAAGTGTGTTTATGGCCTTGAAATGATGGGTTTCCTCCTCCAATATGACTTAGGGATTATGGAAAATGTTCTTTGATGGTTTTAAGGGGTTAAAACACATATAAACACATAGAAAAGTACATGTGACACTTAATAAGGTGCATATGACACTTGCGACACTTACCAAGGTGCATACAACACTTACGACACTTACGGTGAGATACTTAAGTGTGCAATTTTGATGTGTAACAATCCCCTCACACCCAATTTATGATGGAAATTGAACAAGATAATTCTCTTCATTTTTAGATGTCCTAGTTATGTGTCAGTCTGATGGTTCCCTCTCCCATCAAGTTTTTGGGGAAAAGATTCATACCAATAGATACCACTATGCACAATCCCACCACCACCTTACTCAAAATTTATTGTTTTAAAAACTCTCATTTCTAGAGCTATTCAAATATCCCCCCCCCCAACACCTTAACAAGGAACGATCCCACCTCACTAAATCTCTTCAATCAAATGGTTACTCTCTTTCCTAAATCAACAAAACTTTTTGGACTGCCCTCCGTTCAAAAACCAAGAACACTGTGTCCCCTTCTCCTCTAGGAACAATTCTTCTTCCTTATATTTATGGCACCACCGATCAATTATCTAAAATCCTAGTAGAAAAAAAAACACAATACTCACTTCAGGCCTCACAAAACCCTCAAATAATTATTCAAAAGTGTTAAAGATATATCTAACCCATTGCTCTCTCAAGGCTTCTATCAAGTTCCCTACTCTTGTGATAAATCCCGCATTGGTCAAATTGGCCCATCGATGCAAACTTGTCTCAAGGAGCATATCGTTGACACCTTTCATAAACACCTATCTAAATCAATGATTATTGAACACTCTCATAATAGTAAGCATTTAATTTGCTTTGACCAAACCAAAGTCTTAGTATCTGCTCCTCTTCATTCATGTCGCATCGCTACAAAAATCCTTGAAATCGATAAACATCCTAACAATTTTAATCGAAAAGATGACTATAAACTTAACCAATCTTAGAAACCAATTATCCACCAACTTTATCAATAAGTTTCTTCCTCACTTCTTATTTCTCTATTTTAATCTAATATCTTTTATTTTATTTTTCATTAAACCCTTTTCTCTTAAATTTTTATTAATCCTATACTTATCTCTTCCTTTTAAACCCTTTCTATAACATATATTTATACGTATATTTTATTTAATCCTTCTCTCTTTCTTTATAAGCTCTTATATTTTAGTTCATATATTTCCAAAGTCCTATTTTCCACTATTACAACCCCTTCCATCTTTTTAAATTCTAAGGCTTAATATTTGACTCGTATTAGTTGACATGATCTTTACGCGTTATTGATTTATTTTATATTAGTAGTTAAGTTTGAACTTGTTTCCCTTATCTTAGTTTAGTTGTTTAATTTAATTCATTTATTATTATTAATCAAATTCACTATATTTTATTATTTATTTGTAATTTGTTTTTTTTTTAATTATTAAAAGTTAAATCTTTGCCTTTTAAATTTATAAACTCTTTCATGTGGTTTTCTCATTTCTATCTATTATATCTAAATCTTTTAATGATAGATAAAGTTTCCAAAACGCAAAATAAAATTAAACATTAATACAAATTACACTTGAAAAAAAATTAATGCAAGGATGACTCAAGTTACTCGAAAAATAACGAATTTACAATAAATATAATTTAATTAAATTTTTTTTATCATAAATATAATTTAATCTAGGATCTTAAATTTTTTAATTTCATTTTAAGATATTTAGTTAAATAAATAATTTTAAATTTGTTAGAAATATAATAATAATATTTTTTCAAATATATTTATCAAAACTTAAAACTATCTTTTTAATTTTATTTTAATATTTAAAATAGAACAAAACTTATTTAATATATAATATTTATATGTTTCCAAATATATTTATATTGCCAAGTGTAAAGAAAAAAATAAGCATTGCTAAGATAAGAATAAATTCTCACTAGTTCCATAGTGAAATTGGGCATTGGTCAATTTCTAAAACTTCATGGGATGAAAGACTGTGTCACCTTTGTGACACTAAGAATGTTGAAGATGAAAAACACTTTTTCTTAGATTGTCCAACTTATACCCATATTAGATCTCATTTTCAAAATATTTGTCACACTACCAACCTTCCTAACCTCTTAACTCAACAAAAGTATGTTGATCTTGGAAAGCTTTTCTTAATGCTTTTCCAGTACAGAAACAAAATTTTAAAGAATAACAAGTAATCACTTACCCTCTCTCTTAAGGTCCGATAGACCAATTTGATCTTAGTGGACTTTAATCATCATCATCATCAAAACTTAATTTTGATTTTAAATATATAAAAATAAAATCTGATCTTCCAAATTTTATTAATATATATATTTTTTTTATAATATCAAAACTCATAAAAATATAATTATAATATTTTTTAAAATTTTATTTATTTTTGATATCAAAACTCATAAAAATATAATTATAATACTTTTGCAAAATTTTATTTTTCTTAATATCAAAACTCATAAAAATATAATTACAATACTTCTACAAAATTTTAATTTTTTTTAATATCAAAACTCATAAAATATAATTATAATACTTTTTCAAAATTTAATTTGTTTTAATATCAAAACTCGTAAAAATATAATTATAATACTTTTGCAAACATTTGTATCAAAAGCTAAACTTATCTTAATAAGATTGTATTAAACTTTTTAAAAATACTTGAAATAGGATATTATGAGATTTGCAGTGCTTCCAAATTTTATTCAAAAAATGTGATAGTTTTTTAAGTTATGACACCAAATTGGTATATGAGACCTCTTTGTTTATGGAAAATATATCAAATTTTATTAACTAAAAAACTATAATGAATTTCTAAACACATTTATCAAAATCTAAACCTATTTCAATCTTGATTCTTATGAAAATCACTCTTTTTCTACATTTTGTTAATAATTTTAAAATATATTTTTCTTATATAAAAAGTATCTAGTCTATTTTCAAGGTCACTACCAAGGTGTACGAGACCCTCATAAAGTCTAAAGAGATACAGAAGAAACACATATTCTTAACCATTAAACTCATTCAAATTATATGTTAACATTTCAAATCCATAACAAAATTTATCATCTCTTTGTTTCAAAATCTTATTTAGATTGAAAACATACAAAATAACTATACAAATACTCGAAAAAATTTACATTTAAAAATAAACAATATATATATATATAGAAGACTAATATTAAAAAAAAATTATTACCCCAATTTTAATTTTAATGATAATCTTAAAGCTAAAAAAAAAATTACATTTAAGATACATATTAGTCATATTTTGTATTATTTTGTATTGAGTATATTTCCCCTTCTCTCCTTACCACCATTAACAACACATTTTTATGTGAAGTAGTATTTTCCCTTGTCTCCTTATAACCAAGGACCACTAATGACACCATTAATTACACAATGTCTTTGATACATACTTGTCAGTGTTTTTATCGATTTACCTTTAAAAATGATGGACAATAATGCCTTGAAAACAAGTGGAGCATTCTTGTGATGGTACTATGAAGATATCAATTCAATTTAATGAGAAATCATTTTTTCTACGAACATCCGAAGTTCTATGTAAAGGAAAGTTTGGAGCATTCTTGTGATGGTACTATGAAGATATCAATTCAATTTAATGAGAAATCATTTTTTCTACGAACATCCGAAGTTCTATGTAAAGGAAAGTTTGGATCTGGTTTTTTATCACAACCACCAAAACATGATTTAATAAATATATTTTTAAATTATATTAATTAAAATATTGTTTTTACACATTTTTATATTGATATTGTAATTATTTAATTTTGTAAAAGATAAAGAGTTAAATTATTTTTTTTTTCTAAAATTTTAATCTAATTTAAAATAAATAAAATATTTTAAAATTTTAATTTAATTTATAAAAAAAAAAATAGTGTAATATAAATTTTGATTATAAAAAAATATTATATAATATAAAAAGTTAAAATTCTCATCAAGTTTAATTTTGAGATGATTTAGAATCGAATAAAACCTTAAAAATATTATTCTACTTAGACAAATTTGTTATCATGAGAAAACTTTAATCATATCTAAAAATTTTACGAAAATGTTATAAAATATGATGATGATTAACTTCTACTAAAACTGTGAAAAAGCTGAGTTCCTCGCGGTTGTATTTGTGATGATGTATGTATAAACAGTTATGACAGTGGCATACGCCATATCCCCGTTGTGGCATTTTGGTTACACGTCAATACCTACTTTGCTCTAAATCCACAACCACTTCCATCTCCTTGCCAATTTGAAATGAAGAAAACAAACGTCATGATCTCAGGGCCAACATAGTGGAACGGATCTGTGGACGTCGTGTATGACCTGTTCTTCTCCAACGTGCCCCATTTCCTGGCCTCGACTTATTCCCCATCATGTTTCTAGAATTTTTTTATTTATGACTTCCCGGAGATTATCCACCTTTTCCGATCGGGTCTCAGCCTCGGAGCCCGGTTCCCGAGAGCGGCCGCGAGGCTCGTGACCGAAGCCTATTCACGAATCACACGCTCTGTGAAACGGTCACTCGAGGGCGGCGGGGACACAGGGCAGGGCACATTTCCTTGGACGTTCCTCAGCGACTTTTCGTCGACTGCAAGGCGTTCCCGACACGGTCCGGTTGGGATTTTTTTGCTTATAATTCCATTGAGCGCTTGTGGATTCGAAAACGGTATCGCCTTTAGTTGAGTGAATTGGGAGCCCCTTTTTCTGGGTGGAGTGTGAAGTAATTTGAAGCTTTGCGTATCAGATTCCGAACTTGCAAGCGAGTCCATTGGGTTTTGAAAGCTTCTCCCTGGGAGTGGTGGGTTTTGTCTATTGAGCCTTTTTAGGCTTCTTCACAAGTGGGTTATTGTTCGTTGGGCCCTTTTAATGCTTCTTCAGAAGTGCGTTCTGTCCATTGAGCCTTTTTAGGCTTCCTCAGAAGTATTTGTTTTTGCAAGCCAGGCAATTCTATAAAGCGATTTGCCAGTCCGTTTCTTGAAAAAAAGACATTGGATTTTCAGATATAAGATTGGATATTTTCTTCGTCTTCAAAACCATCAGAGATGTAAGTTTGAAGATTCGTGAATATAATTTTGGTTTCAAGTTTTGATATGTTTTTTATGTTACTCTGCGCAAGCGTTTTGATTTTTGCAGAATTGGGATATTTTATGTTTGATATTGATAGAACCCGTTGTTTGGGCACAGCTGGGCATGTTTGTGTGTTCTGAGAAAAAAAATCTCATGTTTTTAGGGAGAATCCTGACTTCGATGATAACCCAAAACTGGCGGATTTTTCTATTGGTGCAGAATATTGATAAGAACAGCTTGAATATTATAAATTTGTATGATCAATCAGGGGAGGAGAAAATAATGAAATTTTTTAATCTGCCTGCAGATTTCGTCATTAAGCTTGCTACGTTGGGTGGATTGTTGCAGTTGTTAGGGAGAGTTGCATTGACAGAGGACTGAATAATGGGAGATCATTTTGTTTTGTGTGTTGATCGTCTCATAACTGCTTCCACCTTGGAATCAGATACCGAGGCTAGAAGCCCATTTCTACACACTCATCCGCCCCAAAACGGTGTAGTATCTGCAGATTCTCCGTCTCAGGCTTCCATGGGGATTGCATCGTTTGATGATGGGGGCCTAGAGAAAGCTCCTGTCTCTGGAACCTTGAAGAACGAGTATGGGGATGGGGGGGATGGGGATGCTTCTTTTACAATGGTCGAATGCCGTATTTGCCAAGAAGAGGACGTGGACAGGAATATGGAGGCCCCTTGTGCCTGTTCTGGTAGTTTGAAGGTACTTTGTTCATGCAACCTGTTTGTATGTTGTTGTTTGACAGGACAGCTGCATCTTTCTCATGGATTTTGCATGCAGACATTTTCGGTATATTATCTAAGTCAGGCAGTTGCCTTTGGAGGATGAAAGTTTCAGGGCTAGTATTGCATATAAACAGATTTAGTAGTTTATTGATGCAGGATGATATTGCATACAGGGAAATTCGTTAGTTTATTGATGCAGGCTAGTGTTTAATATATAGGCAAATTTATTAGTTTATTGATGCAGACTGGTTTCTTGGGCTTTTGGCTATGCAGTATGCTCATCGGAAATGTGTACAGCGTTGGTGCAATGAGAAAGGAGACACCATGTGCGAGATATGCCATCAGGTGATTCACTTGAGATCTTTTTATGTTGCCGCTATGGACCTCAGATGGAATTTTCGTGTGTATTCTAAACAGTGTTGTCTCTCCTTGTTTTCTGATGGCACTGTCTTTATTTTTTTATTTGACTCCGATGAAGGTCAGGGCTCAACTATAAACCCCATACGTTTTAGGCATCCAAATTTTCTCTGTGACTTGGGAGGTCGTCATCTGCTTGAGATGGCTTGAGTGCTTTTCTTTACTTTGCCGGTTGTTCCTTATAGGCAAACCAATGTTAAATCATTCTGTCAACATGTAAATTAAGCCTGCAATTGT
>ML783159.1:407845-427084 GCA_009831015.1 Picea engelmannii | reverse complement strand
AGAAATATAATAAAATATTACAAGTTAGTGATTTTGTGGAGGAGATATATTTACAACTCAATTTTTGCAATAAGATTCACTTTTGCACTACAATCCATGTAAAGTTAAATTGAAAATTTGTCTTTAAAAAATTAATAAAAAAAAATTACATTGATGTGACTAAAAAAAAAAAATTATACTACAAATAGTAGTGAACTTTTAAAAAAAAGTCATTGTACTTAATCAACTAATAATAAAATATTACAAGCTAATGATTTTGTGGAGGAGATATATTTACAACTCAATTTTTGCAATAAGATTCACTTTTGCACTACAATCCATGTAAAATTAAATTGAAAATCTGTCTTTAAAAAATTAATAAAAAAAATTACATTGATGTGACTAAAAGAAAAAAATTATATAGTAGTGAACTTTTAAAAAAAAGTAATTGTACTTAATCAACTAATAATAAAATATTACAAGTTAGTGATTTTGTGGAGGAGATATATTTACAACTCAATTTTTGCAATAAGATTCACTTTTGCACTACAATCCATGTAAAGTTAAATTGAAAATTTGTCTTTAAAAAATTAATAAAAAAATTTACATTGATGTGACTAAAAGAAAAAAATTATTAGTAAACTTTTAAGAAAAAGTCAATGTACTTAATCAACTAATAGCTTTGTCTGACATAAAATATAAATTGATAACTTTTTAATTATATAATATATTATTAATTAAAATCTAAACCACTTAATATATTATATAACTAAAATCACATAATAATAATAATAATATGTAATTAAGATATTGTATAGACATGAAATATATAATATATTGTATAATATGGTAAACGTAATATATTATATTATGTATTAGTTTTATATTACACATAGCATTTGGTTTACCTAGAGATACAACCAACTTTCGTGGTATAGGCCTTTGATAAATCTACTTTCAGATAAATCTACTTTCATTACTGTTGCTGTAGGAAGTTTTTTGTGCTTAATAGTGTGTAATCCCTTCTACATTGAACCTCGTGTATCATGACTTTGCCCCTTTCCACTCAAAAATTACTTTGGAGAAAATTCTTTTGATTTTCACATCTTATGTATACAATTGCATGAAGATATTGGTCTAAACTCATCAAAGCTTCTTGGTTATACTTTTTTTGAACTAGCTCTTAAAAAGAGCATTAAAAACTCCATGCAGTTCCTCCTTGTTTTAACTCTCTCAATTCCATGTAAGAATTCTTTCAAAAGTACATAAAACCCAAGAAACAATTCCATTAACCATCCATCTAGCCCATGATTCTCATTTCTTTTAAAAGATGATAGAAGAGATTATAACTATTTTTCTAACACTTCCTCTATTAAGATCTAGAGCTTCCTCTAAGACAAATTTAGGAAAAAAAGATGTAATTTTAAGGAATTTAGCGATATTTTTCTTGTTAGGCTCTAAATAAATCTCTTCGAAATAAAAGACTCCAGCCTTTGCTATGTCTTAAAAAAATTGTCGTGTTGTCACAAGGTGTGTTATTTCCCATATTGTATTTATTATTTTCCTGTGATTTGCATAATTATGAAAAAAGTGAAGTGTTTTCATTTCTTATTCCTCCAATCAAGCTCCATTTTTTCCAACAATTTTTATTTTGTGATTTCCAAATTTTCAATTATTTCTCTTTTTCTTCCAATTAAGGGAAAATTGAGGTTTAAAATGGTCCTCCTAAAAGATATAATAAAATATTACAAGTTAGTGATTTTGTGGAGGAGATATATTTACAATTCATTTTTTGCAATACAATTCACTTTTTGCACTACAAATCCATATAAAGTTAAATTGAAAATTTGTCTTTAAGAAATTAATAAAAAAAATTACATTAATGTGACTAAAAGAAAAAATGATACTACAATTAGTAATGAATTAAAAAAAAAAGAAAAAAAGTCATCATACTTAATCAACTAATGCCTTTGTCCTTAAACAACTAATATATTCACATAAAATATAAATTCATAACTTTTTAATTATATAATATATTATTAGTTAAAATCTAAACCATTTTATATATTATATAACTAAAATCACATAATAATAATAATAAGTAATTAAAATATTGTATAGAAATCAAATATATAATATACTGTTTAATATGATAAATGTAATATATTATATTATGCATTAATTTTATATTACACATAGCATTTGGTTTATAATAGAAAAAATAATAATATGTAATTAAGATATTGTATAGAAATCAAATATATAATATATTGTATATTATGTTAAATGTAATATATTATATTATGCATTAGTTTTATATTACACATCGCATTTGGTTTATAATAAAAGAAAGAAATGATATAATATAGTCTCACCATTATAACCCTTTTGATTTCTATTTTTTCTATCAATTCTCCCACTTCTTTTTAGCATAACCATTTGGCTCAATGGTAAAGCCTAAATATTAAAATCCTGATTGAAACTCCAAGTGTTTCTTAGGAAACATTTGTAGCATTTGACATCGATAAAAAAAATTTATATTATTAACGGATATTATAGATTTAGAAACATTTAGCTCCATACATGTAATATGGTAGTGGAGATTTAGAGTCTCTTTTAACATTTTAGCTTTTTTCAGAATTCATTAATAAAAAATAAAACACCATCAACAAACAAAAGATAGGTTAGATCTATTTCTTCTCATCTACATTCCATATATTTCTCCTACTCTCCTTGCTCCCAAAATTGCCCTACTCAAATGTTATGCTATTGTGAAGAACCAAAAAAAAAGAAGAGGGGGCATCCTTGTGTCAAATCCCTCGAAGGGGTGAAGAACTTGAACATTGATTTATTAATAAGAATTGCAAAAGATACTAATGTCAAACATCCCATTAACCATTTTTAATAAGAACAGTGAAACCAACATAAAAGCAACAGTTTGATGTACAACCAATTTTCTTGTCATAGACCTTTGATAAATCTAATTTCATTACAATCATTGAAATTTTTTGTGCTTAATAATGTGTAATCCCTCCTACATTGAACCTCTTGCATCATGACTCTGCCCCCCTTCCACTCAAAAATTTCCTTATATATTTTATATTTTATGTATTCAAGTGCATAAAGATATAGGTCTAAACTAATTAAAGATTTTTTGTTATACTTTTTATCAACTAGCGCTAAAAAAGTAGCATTAAAAAATCCACGTAGTTTTTTGTTCTTTTTAACTCTCTCAAATCCTTGTAAGAGGTCTTCTTTCAAAAATTCATAAAGCCCTAGAAAGAATTCCATTATCCATCCATCTAGCCCATGATTCTCATTTCTTTTAAAATATGCTAAAAGAGATTATAGCTCTTTTTTTTAACACCTCCTCCATTAAGATCAGTGCTTCCTCTAAGAAAAATTTAGGAAAAAAGATGTAATTTTTAGGGTCTAACGATATTTTCATTGTTAGGCTCTAGATAAATATCTTGGAAATAAAAGCCTCCCACCTTTGCTATGTCTTTAAAAAAATTTCCCATTGCCATAAGGTTTTCCTATATTCCATATTGTATTTGCTATTGTCCTATGATTTACATAATTATGGAAAAAGTGAAGTCTTTTCATCTCAATTTCCAACAATACTACCTTGATCTTATTCCTACATTCAAGCTCCTTTCTTTCAAACAATTTTTGTTTTGTGATTCCAAATTCCCAATTACTTTCCTCTTTTCTTCAAATTAGGGGAATTTTGAGGTCTAAAATAGATGTCTTAAAAGATATAATAAAATATTATGAGTTAGTCATTTTGTGGGGAGGTATATTTACAACTCATTTTATGCACTACAATCCATGTAACTATAATTAAGTTAAATTGAAAAATTGCTTAGAAATAAAATTAATAAAAAAAATACATTGATGTGACTAAAAATAAAATGTGTCTATAAATAGAAGTGAGTTTTTCAAAAAAAAATCATTATCCTCAAACAACTAATACCTTAATATAAAATATAAACATAAATTAACGACTTATTGATTAAATAACAATATTATATAATTAGTTAAAATGTAAACCACTTAATATATTATATAATTAAAATCACATAATAATATGTAATCAACATACTATATAAAAATTAATTATACAATATATAATTATATAATATGATAAACATAATGAACATTAAAAGCTTCTTCCATATTTTTAGCATAAAAGCTGGTTCTCAAACCCTTAAAGTCCTTGTTCAAATCTAAAAAATATTTGAAGACCATGTATTCAATACCTTTATCACTTTTTTTTAAGGTCTTGACGAATTGGAAGCTTGATGAATCCTTTGAGTTTGCATCATACCCTATCCATTCTTCATTTACTATTTTCAAACACTCGTCATATTTTAACCGTTCAAGGTCAAACTTGAAAGACATTGTTGGCTTTGGGTCTTTTATGTCTATCTCCAGAATGATTTGGGAGTGCCCATAATCCCCTCCTACTTCCACCTAAGCTATGATATTTTCAACTTGTATCAAAAGTGTGTTCAAGACCAAAAAAATATCCAATCTTTTGGATACCCCTACGTCTCCTACCTTATTATTCCTTCATGTTGGGACAAACTTAACAGGGTCAATATCCATTAAAATCAACTCCTCTATCATGTGCCTTGAGAAGTTATAAACTGTTCACCTTGGCACCCTTACCCCAACCTTCAAATCTACTAACAGTGAAATTTAAACCTACCCCCATTATAATCCTTTGGTTTCTTAGGGTACCTATGTAAAAATATCATCCCAAAATATCTTCTTATCCTCATAAGGCTCAAAACAATCAATCACCAAAATACTTTTCTTGAAGCATGAACTTTGTAGAGAGACCTAGTGCAAGAAACCAAAGAATTCATTATGTGCATATTACTCTTCCATCTAGTAATTAATCCCCTTGAGTTTCCATTTGAATCAATCACAATAAATTTCCAATCCTTCAACAATTTCCCTAAAGCTTCTATTAACATTCTCCCTTCCCCATAGTTTCTTTTATTAAGATGATTTTTGGATTATGTAGTCCCAGAAGCCTGGCAAGGGCTAGCCTTTTGGAGGGGCTACCCAAACCTCTAAGGTTTAAGCATAGAAAAAACATAGGGAATGCTTTGAGGGGTTGTATCTTTCTCTAAATACCCCTATGACTGATTCTTGTTTCCCTTGTTTAATCTCTTTAAATCCCTTCTCTTGGACATGGTGTAAGAAGGACCTCCTACATGGAATATTGGAATATATTCCTTTGATGAGTCAATTCCCAACCCCCCCCCTCTATACCTTCATAGAAATCCTTTTATCTCTTCCTAGGCCTTAA
Organism: Picea engelmannii; assembly: GCA_009831015.1. NCBI lineage: Eukaryota > Viridiplantae > Streptophyta > Pinopsida > Pinales > Pinaceae > Picea > Picea engelmannii. Next base: position 421,782 of record ML783159.1, on the reverse strand, counting down.
AAGGTGTCTAAGTTTGGAATAAGGGATAGGGATTCCCCTAAGTTATAATTTCAAGAGTTAGAATCATTTTCCATGTTACCCCTTTGATCTTCTTTCTTATCTTTGTTTGAGAGAATATTGATATTCTCTTTCCCTCTATAATTTTTATTTTTCCAAGTCTTTTTAACTATTCTTCCTCTCAAGGTTATGGATTTGGACACCCTATTAGCACCAATGGGTGGATACCTAGTTCCCTTATCCCCACTATAAAATATACTATTATTTGATTTAATAGAGGAATCCTAGTTCCCTTATCCCCATTATAAAATATACTATTACTTGATTTAATAGAGAAATTTGATGTAAGGGGATCCAACTTACCAAGACTATCTACTTGAGAATGATCCTCCTTCTCCCTCAAATGGTCATCGTTCGACCTCACTTTTGGAGCTTCAGTGATCATATCCAAATTGACATTAACCTCCATCTCTCGCCTTTAATTACTATCCTTTGACCACTCCTTAACTTCCTTCGCATGATGGGCATATGAATTTATACCTCCATCTATGTAGGCTTCCTTCAATTTATCTCCCTCTTTTCGAGGGATTTGATGCCCTACATCACACTGCTCAGTCTCCTTTTTCCAAACATTTTTCTTGAAACAATGGACACAATCTACAATTAAATGACCATACATATGACACCTTACACATTTAAACAAGGCTTGTACATAACCCACAATCTTTATATGTGTTTTATACCCTAGAACCATATCTACACTATTTGGGAAATCCTCTCTGAAATCAATTTAAACTAAGATTTGAGTCACCATCCTATAAACAATGGATTTGTAAGAGTGACCAAAATCTAGTGTTTTTCCAACACTATGATTGATCCCTCTTACTATATTTCCTAACCAAAATTCCAATGGGAATTTTGAAGGCTTCACCCACACTGGTTGTTTCAACGACGTAGGCTTAGATCTTAGGTCAAAACATGGATTCCATTTTTCCTAGTCAAAATGGTTAGACCCTAAAACCATTGCTTAGTCAAAACCTTATTGGTGTCCTCCTTTGAGTTAAAAATAAACCCTAACCAACCCATTGTCATAATATGAAATCTGGGTAAGTATCCCACCATTGCAATCCAATGTTTTTTCACCCAGGATCTTAGCATTTTTTCTCCTATTTGGCATCCATGGATTTTTTCTATGAGAGCTCCCTCTTGATATTATAAAATCTATTTGAGTAACAATTCCTCCCCAACCACCATCTTGACTAAATCCTTCCTCTTCTTAACACAACATCTATGTTTCTTCCTCACAATGGAAACTTTTCCTCCTTTGGCACTTCCTTTCGGTCAATCTGATCCTTTCAACAAACTTGGGTCAAGGTTCCCTCCCACAAACCCTAACCCCTACCCACTTCTTGAACTAATTTTGTTTCCTTGCTATCTTGTGGGGGAAAACTACTAGTTTCTACAAGCTAGAAACTACCATAGGATTTTCTTCCATCAAATTGTCCATGGGATGAATGAATCCCTAAGTAGCTTTGCTATCCTTGAGTAAAGATCCCACTTGGTCCCATTGAATTCCTTTCTCTACACTCATATCCCTTCAATCTCATTGTAGATTTCACTGACATCTCAATACTTGACACCAAAATTTTGATTTAGATCCACTTTCCTATAGTCATTCCACACCTTTTCCTTTCCTCCATGATGCCCCCCTTTCATAGACTCTCCCCTTATTCCATAATCTCTAGAAATGACAAAAACTACAACCCCCTCGAATGAATCTATGATATAATCAACTAAATCATCTTTAGATTCCATCTCCCCTCCCAAACTACCTTTTAGACCTTCTTTGTTACCCCAATCATAATATTTAGGCAAGTCATTTACAAAGTCTACCTCTACACACAACTTGGCACAATTTGTGATATGATCACTAGATTTTGGGGAGTAGAAATGAAACTTCCCTAGGACATTTCCAATGGAGGCTAGAGACTCAAGTCCCTAGAATTGCAAATGCAGATTGAAGAACTTGATTCACATCAATGCAAAGTTAGAGAATAAGAGGAGGGGAAAAGTTGAAGAATTGAGACCGAGGTTTTGATGCATTAGGATTTTACGTCCCATAATCCAAGGCCTAGAAAAAAGGGACTTGTTTTTGTCCTCAACAAATTCAAATTCCACAATGAATAACTTGCAAGCACATTTTGCGAAACAAAGACAAAACTTTCCTTGACCATTTCCAATGGAGGCCAAAGACTCAAGGCCCTGGAATTGCAGATACAGATTGAGGACCCCAACTCACATCTGAGTAGAAGGTAGGCTTAGAGAGGGATTTGAAGAATGGAGATCAAGATTGTAAAATCCCCGATTTTAATCCCTGTGAATTATAATGTAATTGTATAAATGTGAATTAGGTTAGTGATTTGATGTGTTGGGGTGAAGAGCCCGTATTGATTTAATGTGGACAGGGGCCGAATTGTATATTATGTGCATTGTATAATTAATGAAAATAGTAATCGTTAGTTGTGATAGGAAAAGGGTGAAGAATTATGGGGGGATATGATTCCACAAGAGAGAGGGGGTCCAAGGGGGAATTATTCATGGGTATTAATACAACCCACATTCATGAAATTATTATCTTTGTGTATAACCTTCTATTTGTTGATGAGTGCTCCCAAGGCCAATCATTTAACTCATGTAAGAGGGTGGGTGTGAAAGGTCACATCCCATAGTTATTGGGGAGAATGGAATGAAGTACAATCTTCTTTGGGAAGAGTGGGAGTCAAGCAAGCAAGAGAGAAGAAGGGAAATTCGTATGGAGAGGAGGGACTATTTTTACATGCAGTTTTTGGGTAGCAAAGGAAGAGTTGAGAGCTAGGAAGAGCACCATCCATGTTGTGCTTGAAGTAAACCATTGTTGGGTTGTGTGTTATGCTATAAATGAGGCCTATGTCCCTGTAAAACAGGTTGGACGCCTGTAGTGCATCTCCTATTGAGGAAATGGCTCAAGAGCCTTGTGTAGGCTACTGTGAGCACTCCTCAAGCAACTAAGAGTTCCTGAAGTCCCTAGATGAGATATTCTTGGCCAACCGAGGGCAGTAGGAGCCCTGATAAATGAATGGTATAGCCTAAGGGATTGTGAGCAATGAAGGGGGTACATTCCTTGGGCTGTGTAGGTTGTGGGGAAGAGAGAGAGCTAGTGGATTGGAATTGATGTAGGAGTAGAACCTGGGTTTGGGGCTAATGCATGTGGAGAATGAAAACTAGAAGGACAAATATCCTTGTGGATTCATAGCCTCAGCTCAGTGGTGGTCTTTTGTTGAGATTTGGAACAATAGAGCCTATGGTTGGGAGGTTCATCCTTCGTATGCAGCCAATTGATTAATTATTAATAGATAAGTGTTTATGTTCTATTCTTATGTTATTTTGTTGTGTAAATGTTTTAATTAAATGTTGTGTAATGTTTTGTTGGGTTTGTATGCATTCATGTATTTATAAATGTTGTAGATGCACGGATAAATCGACATGTTCTTTGTTGTATTTTTTATGGGCTTGTCGCCCCTTAGTTTTATGTTATATGTACGGGGCATTTTTAATTCGATTTTAGCAGGCTACGTCATTTTCCACAGTGACGGGGCTTAGCATGGGTGTTGGGTACATTACAAAGGTTTTGATGCATAGGCTGACACATCCCATATTTAACCAAGGCCTAAAGCAAAGGACACTATTTTTGTACTCAACAAAGTTGAATTCCACTATGAAGAACCCACAATCACATCCTGAAATATACATGTCCTTGTGGAGAAGGGGTTTCCAAACTTGAGAGATCCACTTATAAATGTCCATGAGACACAACTAGAAACCATTAATGTGACAAATCAACCCATGAAATTTTATTGATATCGTGTGACATAGGGATTCCTAGACAAGGGAAATGGTCGAGGAAGATGTTACTTTTTCAATTATGAAGTGACTTGAAGGTTGAGAAGTCTCTATAATATCGTCCATCGACGAAACCTCTTTGAATGATTTTGCAAGGCCATGGGGAGGATGTGCCCTAGACAAAGGGACACATCTATTCCTTGATAGGGAAAAAAAATGTATAGACAAAGGGGCCTTCAAGTTGATAAAACATGCACCCATTCTAGTAGCTCTCAGGGATGAAACCCATGAGAATGGCCTACATAGACCAACGAGACCAATCCATAACCAACACAAAGACAAGAACAATATCATAGAGACTTCGGGGAGAAGAGCTAGAACTTTCATTGTTATATTTATAGTTTGGTTTTTCTACATCCCTTTCTCTATGCACTGAAGGGAAATTGTGGCATAGCTAGTTGTGTTTAAGAACTTCTTGTTTAATGGTCTTGCATTGTTATGTTTATAGTTTGGGTTTTTGCACATATGATACTCTATGCAGTGAAAGGGAAATTGTGGACTAGCTAGTTGTGTTATGGAACTTCCTCCTTATTAGCCTTACAAGATTTATATTTGAGGCCATAGGGGTGGTTGGGCTTTAGAGAATGCTACCTTTTGTTCAATGAGAGAATAGTTCTAAGTTTTGGATGTGTCAAGTAATTCTTATCGACTCCCCCTTTGTATGATGTTAGCTAGGTATGTCTAATCGTGAATAAGTTGGACTATGATTGGATGACATAATGTTGGTTACTGGAAAATCCACTACTTGAAAAGGAAATTACAAAATAATTAGCCCAATGATATGTATGTGTTTTCAAAGAAATTGGAAAGAAATGTTATGGATTGTTGTACTTCTTTGTATGTATGTTCTATTTATTTTTTCCTTAACAACATCTTATATCATAACGAGGTTTTGAAGAAATTCTACACATTGTTATACTTTTTCATATGTTTATCATTTAATTTTTCATAATTTGAATTGTCAAATTGTTCTTTAATTTAGGAAGGAGAAACTATATCTTTCGAAGAAGATCGAACTATATGTCAAATTGTTCTTTAATGAATGAAGGAGGTTTTCAGATTTCGAAGAAGATCGCAAAAAACAAAGCGATATGAGTACCAATCATACAACGCTAAGAGAATGGTAACCTAGAAAAAATACATAAATGGTGGAAAAGAAAAATTAAAAATTATCTAAAAAGCTATGCGTGGTGGAACAAGCAATTCGACTTTAATACAAGCTCACACTTAAAATTATTCACATAAATTCATGGAAAATCCACGTGTACCTAAACGGTTGGAAAAGAAAAATCAAATAATGCCTCGTTGAAAGGGCAAACTCAACATGGGAAATAATAAAATTTGGAAGATTTCTTCGTAAAATAAAATAAGTGATTGTTGTGAGGAAGTAGGATATGCAGAGGACAAAACATCTTTTTGACAATGATTGGTAGTAGGGGTGTTTTGTTTGTTCCTTAACATCTTTTTGACAATGATAGGTGGTAGGGGCGTTTTGTTTGTTCCTTTTCAAGTAGAGATGATGTTTGCATTGTTGGTGGGGGCATGGTCCCTTATTTGGTTCCTAAGTTCTAATCATCCTGGCCCTTAACCACTTGCCCATCTGCAACTCACTTCAATGTTTTTCTTCAATTAACTTTTCTTTAAAGAGGCTTAAGCTTATTCCAAGTTGATAGAAAAGGGATCTGCAACTCACTTCAATGTTCTTCTTTAATTAACTTTTCTTTACAGAGGTTTAAGCTTGTTTCAAGTTGATAGAAAAGGGGAAGAGGGAAGCTTATATTTATGGAAAAAGGAGGGAAAATGAGATAAAATTTTGTTTGGAAAAACTTAACATTAACATTGTCCTAAAGTTGTAAATTATGTTAGTTGATAGTGGTTGGAAACACGGAAAGACTTAGATATGTACAAGATACACATTATCCATGAACAAACAATTTAGATTGTAGATTTTGAATTGGGTTAAATTTTTGGGAATAATAACTTCACATAAATAAATATAGAATGTGTAACAATAACATTTAAAACAATAACATAGGCTTTTTTTTCAAATTTATTTAAATTATAATTATTAAAATTTTAAAAATAATCATTTTTTTCCATAATATATAACATTAACAAAATTAATGTGGAAAATATTCTAATTTAGGTAAAGTGAAGTTATTTTCATTTTCAATTATTTTCATAATTATTTACATAATATATATAATATATACATTTAAAATTTAATTGCTTAAATTTTTTATTCTGATTTTTTTTTAATCTAACTTGAACTAAGATTTTGGTTATTATTGTGTTTAATGTATAATTATTTAGTAAATAAGACTTTGTATATTTGTTATAAAATATTTGTATATATTTACTAAGATAAATTTATCGCTTTTCATTTACTGATCTCAAATTACATTGATTTGTTTGCTACACTTGTGCTTAATCAACATTGAGAACTTGTTATTATGGTTTATATTAATTGTTTGTTATGCCAGGTTATGATTTTGCTTATAAATATACATTATTATATATAATAGTTTTTAAGCTTTTGCGATTATCAATGTTATCCATTGGGTTTTGAAAATTCCACATAATAGTTTGGATTGTCGATATTTCGAACCTCAAGATAGGTTCATCATCATGACAAAAATAAGTCAAGGAAGAAGAAGTTGATTTATGGTAATAAATAGGAGAGGGGGACGAGGGAAGAGGAGAGGAGAGGAGAGTAAGGTCGACTTGAGAAATGAAGGGAAACCCTAAAAGAGAAAATTAACCATTATAAACCCTAAAAAACATTAAACCAAATCAAGAAAAGAATTAAAGAAGAGAGAAAAAACAAACATCACAAAGGAGAAGACCTAAGAAAGAAAAAGAAAATTGAACAAAACCCTAAACCTAAAAAATAAGAGAAGACCTGTCCCTAAAGAAAAAATATATAATAAGTCTAAACTAAGGAGAAAGGGATCAAGAGAAAAAGGAGAACTTTAAAAAGATGAAAAAATATAAGCAAGAAAAACCTAAACCTAATTTTTTTTTTAGAAGGACAAAAAAAACACCTAAAGTTAAAAGATAAAAATTAAAACTAAATAAATCATAAAATCATAAATGTAGAAAGAAACAAAATCTAGATAAAAAGGAAAACAACGAAGGGATGAAACAAGTAAGCAAGGAAATCTAATTGTCATTATCAATAGCTCTACTCACAGTACTATTTTTTAGAAGGATAGGAAGCCAATATTTACTAACCTCTCAACCATTATCCCTATTGAGATACATTGGATGTTTGATGATTTCAATGGCTTCCCTAAACTTACGCTTGAAATAGTTGTCTTCCTTCGCAAGAATCTTTGTAAGCTCAAGACATAATTGGTGTTTAGTACTGTGAGAGTGCTCATCAAGAGCAGAGGTGCGGAGACGATCATCCTTGTATCTTCTTCATGTTCTTTAACTCTTAATTGGAAGGAACGTCATGTTTCGCCTATGTAGGATTTTCCACATGAACACATAATCTCATAGACCCCTTTGTGGAGACGGGGATTTATAGGGTCTTTGATAGACTTCATCATTCCCTTAATGGTGGTAGGCAATATAAAAGAGACACAAATTTTATTCTTCTTAAGAATCCTAGAGATTCGATTAGTCACTCCTTATATGAAGGGGAGGACTAATTTTGAGGTACCATCATCCTCCCTATTGTGAATCCCATTCCAAGCTTTCTGAATGATGTTCTTAATGTGGTTTTCCTTATATTCATTCTTTTTGAACTCTTGAATGAGATGTTCACGTTCTTGATCAATATGTTTACTGTTAGAGATTCTAAAGGCCTTGGTGGCTAGAGTATCGATGACACCAATTTTTTGCCTGGGGTGATGATGGGAATCGACATGGAGATATTGTTCAGTATGGGTGGCGTTTTTGTATACCTGATGAGATAAGGTTCCATCTGAATTCTTAGTAAACCTAACATCTAAGAGGGGAATACTACCATTCTCCTCCATCTCCGTAGTGAATTTGATATGCTTAGACTGGTTGTTTAAGTGGTGAACAAAATTAGACAATTCTTCCTCTACTTATTTTTGTCCTGATGATGAACCTAGCTTGAGGTTTGAAATGCTGACAATCCAAGTTGTTATGCAGAAATTTCGAAAACCTAATGGATACATTATTATAGTTTGATGATGCCAATTTATTAATCTTAATTATACGTATATGATCTTAAATGATAATGCGAACAATCATGTTTAAAGATACTATATAATTGGAAATATGATATTATGAGTCTAGTAAAATATCTATATTCTTCTATACATTGATGGGTTGTGAATTCCAATAGGAAAGTAAATACTGATGTTAATGCATATATATTTTTTGATGAACTAATATACATAGAGTGGGTCATGTAGGGTTTCAATGATGATATTTATATCAAGGAGGTTATCATATATTTTGTTTCATATATGAGATGTGAAACCTTGATGACGATATTGATAAGAATTAGGAGGTTATTGTATATTATGTTTCATATAGGAGATGTGATGCCATAATGTTTTGTTTGACACATTGTGCCATACACTATACATGGAGCTTGCTTAAGAAATAGTTCTTTTTGGGTGCCACTAGATACATGGACCCACTCTATACATTATTATGATTTGATGATGACGAGTTATTAATCTTAATTATATTTATCTGATCTTAAATTTTTATGTGAGCGATCATGTGTAAAGATACTATATAATTGTACATATGATATAATTTTATTTTTTAACCAGAACTGGAGATTATATTAATAGTGGACAAAAAGGGTAACGAGTTACAGAAAATGCTTGCTTGTTGTTTCAATTTTTTTTGTCAACGACATCTTCAAAGATACCCTATCTTCTAATATTTTTCATTCTAGATTTACAACTTCTACATTGATCATGTCATTACATGTATATATCCAGAAAAAAATAAAAATCAAAATACATATTGTTTTACAAAACATGGATCAGAGAGAGTTATTTCATTTTGGATCTGGAGGAGTAGAATACTGGCTCGTTCCAGTTGTTTCCTTTGTTTGTTGTTCCTCTTCCTAACTTGAATATTGGCTTGAAGATGTTGAGTCTGTAGAGAAAGTATCACTTTGATACGGTATTGTGTCTTTGATTTTATAACACCCCATCTATATTTAAAAAAAAAATTCTCCATGTTCCCTAGGATATCCATAATTTTTCCAAACTGTTCATGTTGATACCTTTCCATGTTTTGCATGATAGCATAAATATTGTTGATGACAACTTTGCAATATTGAGGTTCCATATTACACCTCTGAATTGATTAAAGAAAGAAAAGAGACAACAATGACTAAGAAGAAACCAAATCTTTCCTGGCAAAATATAGATAAATTGAAATAGGGCAATGCAAGAGGGCTAGTCCAAGAGGAAACCTCCATCAACCCACCACCTAGGAATTTTCCTTAAAGAAGTAACCATAGACAATACTGAGCCAAAGGAACCGAGGAACCAAGCAGAGAGCCCTTAGGGGGGAAATCACCAGCTAAGGGGAAGTGCCAGAACAAAGACAAAGGAGAAAATTGCCTCTAAAGTTCCAAAATAGAAAATGAAAACATTAAAGGAACAAAGAGGATTTTTCTTATACTCAAACCGTGCAAGATAAACCTAGATTCATCGCCCTTAAAGAAGACCCAAGGATGCAACCTTCTATCTAATCAAAAATAGTATCTCAAATACCAATAAGGAAGATATGCCACTCTATGATTAAAAAAAAAGACTCGAAGAATGAAGAACAGACTTAGGAAGCAAGGCACCAGAATCCAAGGGAAAACATCCAAGAGAAGACACTAAAATAGACCATCACCAGTCCTGGCCAACCAAGATCCAACCAAAAAGTGAACCATTTGTTCCAAACTAGAAGAAGAATAGTCCCACCATGCCAACTCAAAACATGCTTGACAAACACTATTGCCTAGAAATATGAATATGTTATGCTCATAAAATAAGAGGGTGGAAGATCTTAGGGAATATATGTGTAACTTGAGACTCCATTTTTCTTGACTGTTCCAAGAGATAGTACGGTTGCTTCATTTTCTAGTCCATCTGCCACTACATTGTTCTCTCTTAGAATGTGATGATATGATACTTTGACTATTTTCTTTCATAGCTTTGTGACTCGGGAGAGGATCAAGGTAACGTTGAAGTCTTTCAGCGATTCCTGAGATATTGGAGCTTTGACAACGAGCCTTGAATCTCCTAGCACCACTAGATCCCTTATTCTCTAGCTTATGGAAATTGAGAGACCCTGCGGAAGTGCATAAGCCTCTTCTTGATTATTAGTTGTGGTTCCCAGCCCCTAGGTATACATTGATTCATGATTTCGTTCATGTTTATTGATGGCCCCTCCCACTCTTGCCACCCCTTAAATACGATATTATGAGTCTAGTCAAGTATCTATAGTATTCTATACATTGATGGGTGATGAATTCCAATAAGAAAGGAAAATTTGATGTCAATGCATAAATATATGTTGATGAACTAATATACAAAGACTGGGTACTAAAATGTTTTTGTATGATAATGATAACAAGGAGGTTATCATGTATCTTGTTTTATATAGGAGATGCGACACCTTGACAATGATATTGATAATAAGGAGGTTATTATATATTATGTTTCATATAAGAAATGTGATGCCATAATGTTTTGTTTGACATGTTGTGTCATACATATTAGGAGATTTCTTAAGCAATAGTTTTTTTTTGGATGCCACTAGATATATAAACCCATTAGATATATTATTATAATTTGATGATACAAAAATAGTAATCTTAATTATACTTAAATATGATCTTAAATTCTTATGTGATCAATGATGTGTAAAGATACTATATAATTGTAATTATGATATTATGAGTTTAGTAAAGTATCTATATTCTTCTATACTTTGACGGGTGGTGAATTCCAATAAGAAAGAAAATTTCGATGTTAATGCATAAATATATGTTGATGAACTAATATATACAGAGAGTGGATACTATATGGTTTTGATGATGATAATGATAACAAGGAAGTTATCATATATTTTGTATCATATAGGAGATGTGGCACCTTGATGATGATATTGATAACAATGAGGTTATTATATATTATGTTTCATATAGGAGATGTGATGCCATAATGTGATCAATGATGTGTAAAGATACTATATAATTGTAATTATGAGTTTAGTAAAGTATCTATATTCTTCTATACTTTGATGGGTGGTGAATTCCAATAAGAAAGAAAATTTTGATGTTAATGCTTAAATATCTGTTGATGAACTAATATACAAAGAATGGATACTATATGGTGTTGATGATGATAATGATAGCAAGGAAGTTATCATATATTTTGTATTATATAGGAGATGTGACATCTTGATGATGATATTGATAACAATGAGGTTATAATATATTATGTTTCATATAGGAGATGTGATGCCATAATGTTTTGTTTAGCACATTGTTTCATACATGATACGGGGAGCTTGCTTAAGCAATAGTTCTTATGAACGCCACTAAATATGTTATTATAATTTGATGATGCCAAATTATTATCTTAATTATACTTATATGATCTTAAATACTCATGTGAACAATCATGTATAAATATATTATATAATAGTAAACGAGATATTATGAGTTTAGTAAAGTATTTGTATTTTTTTATACATTGATGGGTGGTGAATTCCAATAATGAAGTAAATTTTAATGTTAATGCATAAATATATATTGATGAATTAATATACAGAGAGTGAGGCATGTAATGTTTTGATGATGATATTGATAGCAAGGAGGTTATGGGTGGTGAATTACAATAATAAAGTAAAATTTGATATTAATATATAAATATAAATTTTGATGTTAATATATAAATATATGTTGATAAACTAATATATAGAGTGGGTCCTATAAGTTTTTGGTCATGATATTGATAGCAAGGAGGTTATCATATATTTTGTAAGGTTTTGATGATAATATTGATAAAAAAAAGTTATCATCTATTTTGTTTTATAGAAGAGATGTCACACCTTGATAATGATATTGATAGAAGAGATGTCACACCTTGATAATGATATTGATAACAATGATGTTATTATATATTTTATTTCAGATGTGATGCCATAATGTTTTGTTTGACTTGTGTTGTACACGATAAAAAAAAACTTACCTAAATAATAGTAATTTTAAACACCACTAAATACATGCCTAAATAATAGTACTTTTAAACACCACTAAATACATGAACCCCATGAAGATGAAAATATATATGTGTTAAAAAATATGGAAGTATATGTGTTAAAAAATATAAATTTATCATGGAAAAGATTATGAAAGTTCATAATACAAATAAATGCATTATATAAAGTGTTACTTGATATTTATTTAATGGTGCTTTTAAAATGCCAAATACTTTTAAACACCACTAAATACATGAATCCCAGGAAGATGAAAGAAGATGAAAGTATATATGTGTTAATGACACCACTAAATACATGAACCCTGGGAAGATGAAAGTATATATGTGTTAAATGACACCACTAAATACATAATACATGAACCCCAGGAAGATGAAAGTATATATGTGTTAATAAGTTTATCATGGCAAAGATTATGAAAGTTCATAATACAAGTAAATACATTATATAAAGTGTTACCTGATATTTATTTAATGGTGATTTTAAAATGCCAAATACTTTTAAACACCACTAAATATATGAACCCCAAGAAGATGAAAGTATATATGTGTTAAAAAATATAAATTTGTCATGTCAAAGATTATGAAAGTTCATAATACAAGTAAATTCATTATATAAAGTGTTACCTTATATTTATTTAATATTTATTTAATGGTGATTTTAAAATGCCAAATAAGAGATGGAAACAAATCAAATAAAAAACATATGAATATATATTTTTATATTTAATTAAAAAAATCAATAATAAAAAAGTATGCGTGACACTATGTGATGAAATCTATGTGAAGTGAATGAAAGGTAAGTGTGCGGGTGAGATCGGTTGCACCCCTTGAACGCAATATGATGTAATACTTATTTTTATTTTGTTTGAACATAGGAAGTGGGGAGTTCGAGATGATCCTTCCACGACAAGTAGATATAGTTGTGAAATGAAAAGTTTAAAAACTATTTCTCTAATATTGGTTAATTATTTGCCATGTAATTGTTTTTATGAAGAACATTGTTATCTTGATTATTTGCTATGTAATTGTTTTTATAAAGAACATTGGTTTGCCTTTTAAATTTTTTGGTTTGCCTTTAATTCTTTTTTCTTTCTTTGGTTTCATGAAAATATTGGTGTCTCTTTGGGATGGTGGTGCACTGCTATGAATGATGAGTTAAGTTAATGGTATGTCTAATTAGATATATGTTAAATTATTTCATGAAAATATTGGTGTCTCTTTGGGATGGTGGTGCACTGCTATGAATGATGAGTTAAGTTAATGGTATGTCTAATTAGATATATGTTAAATTATTTCTTAAATGATTTTAGTTTAATTGATAAAAAAAGACATCAAAAAATAAAAGATGGTGTATTTCGATTTTCTATGTTAAATTATTGTTTAAATGATACTAGTTCAATTGATCAAAGAAGATATCAGAAAATAAAAGATGATGTATTTGGATGTTATAGGAGAATTATATCAAGACTTATACTATGATAAAAAGAAGCAAAACAATGGTTGGGATAAGCATTAGTCTAATATCTAAAAGTTGACAACTTTTGATGGTATTGAAAGTGAAAATGATTATCTATTTACTCTTCATATATCAAAATGCTGAGAAATAGACTGACTCAATGAACCAATGGATGACATTCAAATTAGGTACCCTATGAGGCATTTCCGTTTTGAAAACCATTCTCATTATTGCTTACATCAACCCTATCATTATCATTATATAAAAGAAAGATGATAATGAGTATAACCATGTCAATACTAATGCAACCCTCATCTTCT
>ML783159.1:372812-405722 GCA_009831015.1 Picea engelmannii | reverse complement strand
CTTTATATCTAAGAATTCAAAAAAAAAAAAAAATCATGGAAACCATGCTTGTTGTAGATGCATTGTAGAGAGAAATGGTTGCCGCCTCCCCATATGGAACAACATGGACCCCGATGAATATGGATGGGTTTTGGAATTTCTTCTAGGAAGATATTTGGGAATTTGAAGCATACCTTTAGACCATTGCATCAACAATGTCTCAAAGCAATGATATGTTTCAAGTTCAATCCATCTTTATGATCTCTCCCATTGTCATTTATCTTAAGTTTGGATAAGTAAGTGAGTGGGCTTGGATGAATTCAGAAGAAGTGGCGAGAGATATGGAATATGATCCCTACGCTTCCATTATTGACTTCAATTTTGGTTTGCCACAATTATGTTGTTGACTTTATCTCTACATTGAGGATTGGTCTAGGGTGAGCTTTGGGAGCTCAAAGTATACCTTCATAGTGCCATTATCTTGAATGAGCAATCACAAACAATATTTATGATGATGAGTTAAAAAATGCAAACAATGACTATGTCAATTATACACTATGTCATGGCCATGGAAACTTGTTTTTTTGGTAAGGTGAGTTTTGTAAATATGTTAAGAGAAACTAAGGTATTCATACCATTTTGCAATCCTCCACTCAATTTAAGAGAAACTAAATATGGTAAATATTTGTAGATCATCTAGGAATTATATGGAGATCATCCCACATAAGAAGAATGAAGAGAATTAGTAATGGTACAAGAAGGATGGGGGGATAAAGAAGGGAGAAGAAGAAGGAAGGTTATGGTGGTGGGGAGTGTAATACCCATGTTTCCCCAGTTTGTAAATATAACTATAACTGGCCAAGAGACTATAGTGAACTAAATATGTGTGATTTTTTTATTTGATGAACCTTTGTATAAAAGGGTCAATGTATGAATTTTTCTGTTGTTAATAGAAAGTTGATATGTGTGGAACAATTGTTGAAAGGGGGGAAGTTTTCCAAGATAGACCATGGATTCTATAAGAGAGATGGTGAAGGGAAACCAAGAATGGTTGAGATGACCCTCACCAGACCAGTACATACTAGGTGTAATTTCTCAACATTCCTTTGACCTAAAAATGAATTACCAGTCAGGCTGGTAGTTGGAAGGCCATCCTTAAGAGTTAATGACGAGATGGGGCAGGGTACCCATCTATAAGGCTTCCAGGCCTGACCACAAATTGGGATTCAGAACCATGCAACCTTGTTGAGGAAGGCAAGAAAGGAGGTAATTTGGGGACAAAGAAAGATCTACAAGATAGCAGAGTAGATAAAACACTCTCCCGAGAAGAGAAGGGAAGCATACTTCGACTCTGGAGTTTAGAGGAAAAAAGTTGAGCAGTAAGCTCGATCTGGCTATAAGAAGCGATGGGCAGGGTTGGATACAAGCTGATAAACGAGACTGATGAGTGACTGAGGAAGTACTCGTGTAGACCTCCTAGCTTGGAATACAGAAAACCAGTTTCCAAGTTCCTGTGGGAGGAGGAGAGTAACCTCCGTCCTTGACTGTTGTGGAGCAAGGAGAAAGAATATATCTTAGAGCACCATGGTCTACCTCGGGGGTGGCCAGTGGTAAATCTGTCAGGAGTGAATGTTCCTATGGTTGGGAGGAAACAAGCACCCCTTTTAGCAGTTGCTTCACATTTTCCAGTTGTGATAAGTATTTTCACACTATGTGTATTATATTGGATGTGATGATGAAATGTCTGTGTTTATGATTCAATCTTTCAGTATTTGAACAATTATTAGAAATGATATTTAATTTCTGTAAGCTGTTATATCTATATGATCTTTGATTTATATTAGTTTAACTATTAGAGAGTCATGGGATGTGAGTCCACAGGAGAGTCAAGATAGGAGTAACTAAAACACCTAAGTCTTTTCGATCCTTTCAATTCACCTTAGCGGGAATGTCAAAGTTCATCTTTCTATCAGAAGGGTGTTTCCCTTCAAACTAACCACCCATCTGACTGAGGGCCCAAGCCCGTGCCCATAACCCCTTTGTTGCAAAAATGGATTTGCGCTTAGCCCCCAAGAATTTCCAAAGGACCCATGTGACCAAGGCTTAGGAACCCTGCGCTAGTCTGAAAAGAGATAGCTCTTTCGACTTCGGGACTTCAGGACTTGTGACTCCACAACCCTCGAAAACAACCGAAGGTCGAAGTCATGAATTGATGAGGGTCATCGATCTGGGGATTCAATGAAGATCTCTATCAACCATTAGATATAATGTAGGAAGGGAAGTGTTAAGTGCTTCGACGAAGTGCTACTTTGGGGGAATATGAGTGGTCTAGCACCAAAACTCCTGAATGTCGGAGTCACAGTGTTAATCTAGACCATTGATAATGGAGGGACACGTGTCCACAAATCAACGGTTATCCAAGAGTACGGGTATTCGACGATTTAGAGACGCACGAATTTCCCCCGAAGGTCTGCAAGTCAGAGTAAATCCTGGTCGTAGATGATAGGTACACATGGAAATAGATCCGATGTGGTCCAAAGGAAAAGATGGAATATACACACCAAACACCCGAATGTCGAACTGTCGAAGTGACATGGATCGTCCATCTTCGAATCCTTCGAAATCCCTCCCAGTCGTCGATCTAAGGGACCCACCCTCGACTACCCCACTAACGGGGAAAAATTTGTGGAGAGACACGTGGGCCCTACACATCCCCCATCAAGTGTTGATCATTGAACTAGGACCGTTGGATGAGTGGGCACGTGGCAAGCGATCTCGTAGTCTAGAGACTTCGTACTTTGTAGGAATATGGCCAAGATTTTGTGAAGTATGAAACCGCCAAAGCCGCGAAGTAACAAGGACCGTGGATCTAAGGATCCACATGAATACATCCCAACCATATAATGGGGGTTATCATGGCTCACTGACGTCATCCCGGGTGACGTGGACCCACAACCAAGGTGCCATGTGCCACCCAGATTTGGCCAATTCACAGACCCTTTATGACTATTAAAGCACAACATGTGTCACCCCTCTAATGAGGACACGTGTCACCCCTCGACCCTTGATGTGTGTCCGCTTTTGGTTCGTGCTCGCCTGGACAATGTGGCTGGTGACATATTCGGGACTCCAAGAGTTTGGATAACTTCAGTGTTCGAAATATTTAGGGCATGGTAAAATATAGGAACGTTCAACATAAATCGTCGATCGTCAAAGGGCCAAAGCCACATTGTGAGAATTCAGAAGATTGCAGTGTAGGTTGATAAAGGAAGGTCCAATGAAAATCGTCGATCGTCGAACATCAATGGACCCATGACGATCGTCGACTGCTGAAATGATGAAACATCAGATGTTCAACGTTGAATGTCAATCATCGAAGGGCTAAGGCAACATGGTGATATTTCGAGACTTCGGGGGTTAGGAAAAAGGAGTGGTTTGTGTCGAATGTCAAGCCCCTTTTTAACTGTAGGATCTCAGTGGAGGACGTAGACCGTCGATTTCCTCCGATGTCCGATGATTGAGGAATTCAACAACAACGTTGGAACTTCCGAAGTTCGGGAGTTTCAAAGCACCAAAACCTTTTCTAAGTAGACTCTTAGCTCCCGGTTTTCAGCCCGAGGTCATGAGGAGAACTCCGCTAGCTGGTTTAAGCGCGTAGTGGGAGATGTAAAGTTCAAAGGAGCAGAATGAGATGGTTATTCTTAGTAAGGGACAGAAAATTAACCAAGGAAATGCAAAAATTTGATGCCCCGTCCCTATAAGGGGTAGTTAGGGGTTGGGTGTGTTACAAATTGGTATCAAATCATGGAAACAACACTTGACCTTCTTGGGTTCATGCACGAGTCACATAAAAATATTATTAGAGAGCTTATTGGGTAACACTCTACCTTACCCCATTTTATAAGAAACTTGTTTGAACCTCTACTGAAGATAGGAACGACACCTTCTATTGTTGATAGATGTTTTGGAAGTCTACATGGTAGGTTGCTAATGTTTACAAATAAAGAATTGACTTCACCTTGCAATGATATGTGTTGTTCATGAATTGGTAGATTAATAACTAACAAAAAATGTTTTATCAACACTCAAGCAGTGAGTGAACAATAGGAGAACTACAACGTAAAGGATGGTGACACATCAGGAGTTGGGGGAGAGCTCCCACAATAAAGAGGAAGAATATGAAGAAAGGAGGGTGGTGGAAACCACTCCAAATTTGGCCGAAACTGTAAGAAGCCTCATGGAAGAATTACAGATTTATAAGGCTGACAATGAAAGGTTGATCAAGGAGTTGAAAAAGCAGATAGAAATTAATGCAGTCCTACTGCAAATTCTATCAGATACAGAAAGGCAACTACAACATGGCCCAACTTCCAGGCATGTGGACATGCATCATACTAAGAAAATTCCAAGTCCACTTGAGATACAAAAGCATGGTCCTGAAAGTGGCCACACCAAGAGGAGCACCTCAAAGAAGGCCCAACATGGAGCCAAGAGACATCCAATGGAAGATTCCTCTGGTGAGGACACTGACAACTCTAAGGAATCTTCTAGTGGAAAAACTAGTTCCCATTCTCAGACGAGTGGAAAGAAGAGGAAACATTCCAAGAGTCATTACCCTGAAGAATTAAAGAAATCCAAACCACCCACCTTTGATGGAGAAATTAAGAAGTGGGAAGAAGTAGAAGTTTGGCTACTCAGCTTGAAGAAGTACTTCAGAGTCCATGACTACTCTGAAAACTTAAAGGCTCAGAGAACCATTTTCAACATGAATGGGAAAGATTCCATTTGGTGGGAGGACCTTAGGAAAGTAAAAGGAGTCCATGAGAAGGCATTGTCATGGAAACAATTTGAGAAATACTTCAAAAAGAAGTACATGTCAGAAAAGTACTTTGATGGAAAGACCAAGGAATTCTATGAACTCAAGATGGGACAACTCACCATAGATGAGTATATCAACAAATTTCTTGAGTTGATGAGGTACGGGCCCTACATAAAGGATGAAAAGGTAAATATGCAACGATTTATTAGTGGCTTACCTCAGTCCTTCTAGGACAAAATTGAGTTTGATGAGCCAAAGACCTTAGAAGATACTATTCGAAAAGAAAGGTATTTTTATGAGCAATTCAAGAGTAAGATAGAACCCTATGAAGACTGGAAGAAGAAAAACAATTCGGGATTCAAGAAGAAGGGGTTTAAACCCTCGATATTTAAGAGCCCTGGTAAGAGCTCTAGGATGATCCTTCCTGCCAGAAATGTGTATCAGCAAAATTTTCCATCCCAGAGTGGAATTACACCATTTAGAGAAGCTCTAAGTAAGACTGATAACACGAAGAGAGAACCCTTGAAATGTTGGGGTTGTGGAGAGGAACATCTGCTGAGGGATTGTCCACATAGGCAACAAAACAATGGGAGGGTCTACAACATCCAAGAGGCTACCACAGTCAATGATGTGGCTAGGATCCTGCCACAAATTTATTCACCTTGGATAATAGACAAGCTGACCACCAAGCTTCAGTGGTGGAGATGGAAGGTACGATTTCCAACCATCATGTTTCCATTTTAATTGACCTTGGTTCTAATTTGAGTTATGCTTCCCCTCAAACTGTTGAGAAATGTAAATTGAAACAAGTTAAGCATGTTAAATCATGGCTGGTACAACTAGCCACTAGAACCAAAAGAAAAGTAACAGAGGTCATACCAACATGCCAATTTGTTATGAGTGGGTTTCCCACCCAAGCGAACCTAAAAATACTTCCTCTAGGATCTTATGACCTGCTGATTGGCATGGACTGGTTGGCTGTCCACAAAACCAAGTTGGACTGTTACAATAAAACTTTGGATTTTGAAAATGAAGAAGGAAGAAGGGTAACCCTACAAGGGATTCAAAATCTCGTCTTAGTGAGACAAATGTCAACCCTCCAAGTGAAGAAATATTGAAGAAAGGGATGTCTCTTGTATGCAATACAAGTACTAAACTCTATTGAGAATGACAAACCCAACCTAGAGAACCATCCCATATTAAGAGAATATAAATATGTATTCCTAGATGAGGTACCGGGCCTACCTCCAATAAGGGATATTGAATTTTCAATAGAACTTGTACCAGAAGTAGTGCCAATGTCTAGAACACCCTATAGAATGAGTACACCGGAGCTAGTTGAGCTCAAACTATAGCTGAAGGAGATGTGGGACAAATGATACATTCGGCCTAGTGTGTCTCCATGGGGAGCACCAACCTTGTTTGTGAAAAATAAAGATGGCACACTCGGACTGTGCATAGATTATAGACAACTCAATAAGATGACCATCAAGAATAAGTATCCCTTGCCAATGATCGATGGCTTGTTTGACCAATTAAGGGGTTCTAYCATCTTCTCCAATATTGACTTGAGGTCTRGATACCATCATTTMCGAATTAAAGATGAAGACATCCATAAGACAACCTTTAGGACAAKATATGGTCACTATGAATTTGTGGTGGTGCCATTTGGGCCTACCAATGCACCGACCACTTTTATGTGCTTAATGAATAACRYATTCAGAAAKTTCTTGGATAGGTTTGTGTTGGTTTTCATTGATGATATTCTAATYTATTCCAAGAATAGGGAAGAGCATGAAGAAMATCTCAAKCTAGTACTCCACGTGTTAAGAGAACATCAGCTCTATGCTAAGCTTAGTAAGTGTGACTTTTTCCAGAAACAAGTCCATTACTTAGGACATGTTATTTCTGAGGAAGGAGTGGCAGTTGATCCTGACAAGATTAAAGCCATCATGGATTGGCCTACCCCAAAGGATGTATCTAATATCAGATCCTTTATGGGCCTAGCGGGATACTATAGGAGATTCATAAAAGGATTCTCCAAGATTGGTTTCCCAATCACCTCCCTTCAGAAAAAGGGAGTTAAATTCATTTGGACATCAGAATGTGAAGAAAGATTTCAAGAGCTAAAATACCTTCTAACCAATGCACCTGTGTTGAAAATTCTAGACCCAAACAAAGACTTCCTTGTGTGTACATATTACTGCAAGGAAGGGCTCAGAGGAGTCCTTATGCAAGAAGGACATGTGATTTTCTACGAATCCAGAAAATTGAATGAGCATGAAGTCAATTATGTGACCCATGATATGGAATTGGCTTCCATAGTACATGCTTTAAAAATGTGGAGGCATTACCTTCTAGGTAGGATATTTGTACTTATGACAAACCATAGTGGATTGAGGTATTTGTTTGACCAACCAAAACTCAATGTGAGACAAGCTAGGTGGATGGCTGTCCATAGTGAGTTTGATTTTGAAATCAAACATATCAAAGGAAAGAAGAATAGGGTGGTTGATGCCCTTAGTAGAAGCATGAAAGTATTTCACTTGGCAGCTGTAAGCACCAATGAATCAGACATCAAAGAGAGGATTAAAACTGCA
Source organism: Picea engelmannii (assembly GCA_009831015.1). Taxonomy (NCBI): domain Eukaryota; kingdom Viridiplantae; phylum Streptophyta; class Pinopsida; order Pinales; family Pinaceae; genus Picea; species Picea engelmannii. The sequence goes on along the minus strand of ML783159.1, from coordinate 398,324 downwards.
CAATAAACTTATGCATTTTTCAAGACCGTGACATCATACCTAAATCAAGAGCCCACAAGGTTGAAGTATGAAGGTTATAAAATGATTAATGATGACCTGTTGACTTACAAGGGCAGATTATACATTCCAAATTGTGACGAATTGAAGAGGTTCATAATGGATGAACTACATAAAAGACCATATACTGGTCATCCTGGTTATCAGAAAATGATCACTACCACTAGGAAACTATTCTATTGGCATGGAATAAAAAAGGACATAGTTGATTACTTAGCTAAGTGTCTATAATGTAGGCAAGTCAAGGTAGAGCACCGACACCCAACATGGATGTTGCATCCCCTACCAATTCCCTAATGGAAATCGGGAACCATCTCCATGGATTTCATCATAGGATTACCTAGAACAACCAAACAGAACAATGCCATCATGGTAGTTGTGGACAAACTGAGAAAGGTTTCTCACTTCATACCCATGAAGTCAACTTGCAAGGCAATAGATATTTCCAACATCTTTATGAAAGAGATATTCATACTGCATGGCATGCCTAAGGAAATTATATCCGACAAAGATGCAAATTTTACTTCAAACTTTTAGAAATCTTTGTTTGTTGGTTTTGAAACAAAATTACTCTTTAGTAAAACCTATCACCCTCAAACTGATGGGAAAACAGAGAGGGTAAAATAAGTATTAGAAGACATGTTGAGCATGCATGTAATGCATCAATCCAAGAAGTGGGAAGACTACCTACCCCTGGTAGAATTTGCTTACAACAATGGCTATCAAGAGGCATTAAAAATGAGCCCTTTTGAAGCCCTCTATGGAAGGCAGTGTAACATTCCGATCAAATGGAACAACCTGGTAGATAGAGTTACAATTGGGCCAAATATTCTAAAGGAAATGGAACATCAAGTGATTCAGATCAGGAAAAATCTAAAGATATCCCAGGATAGACAAAAGAGCTATGGAAACATGAAAAGGACTCCTACAGAGTTCAAAGTAGGGGATCATGTGTATCTTCGAGTTAGACCCAGGAAAAGATCCTTGAGGATGGGAGTTTGTGCCAAGTTGGCACCTCAGTATTGTGGAACCTTTGAAGTTTTGGATAGAGTGGGACCAGTAGCCTATCAACTAGTACTCCCTCCCATAGTGAAAACACATAATGTTTTCCATGTTTCCTTATTAAAGAACTATGTACATGATTATAATCATTAAATTTACTGGTTTGTGATTTAGGTGGAACCCGAGGGAGAATTCCTGCCAAAACCTCAATGCATAATAGACAGGAAGGAAACCCCACTCATGAAAAAAACCATTGCACAGGTCAAGGTGCAGTGGAAACACTTTGGCCCAGATGAGGCTACATTGGAAATGGAGTATTCCATGAGACATGCATATCCATTTTTGTTTACTTTTGTACATATAGAGCACATTGATAGATAAAACATCGAGGGCAATGTTACTTTAAGGGGGAGCGGATTGTAATACCCCTTTCCCCCCTAGTTTGTAAATATAACTATAACTGGCCAAGAGACTATGGTAGACTAAATATGTGTGAATGTTTGATTTGATGAACCTTTGTATAAAAGGGTCAATGTATAATTTTTTTTGTTATTAATAGAAATTTGATATGTGTGGAACAAATGCTAAAAGGGGGAAAGTTTTCCAAGATAGACCATGGATTCTATGAGAGAGATGGTGAATGGAAACCAAGAATGGTTGAGATGACCCTCACCAAACCAATACATACTGGGTGTAATCGCTCAACAGTCCTTTGACCCAAAAATGAATTACCAATCAATCTGGTAGTTGGAAGGCCATATTCAAGAGTCAATGAGGAAATGGGGAAGGGTACCCATCTGTAAGGATTCCAGGCATGACCACGAATTAGGATTCAGACCCACACAACCTTGCTAAAGAAGGCAATAAAAGAGGTAATTCAGGGACAAAGAAAGATATGTGAGATATCAGAGTAGAGAAAACACTCTCTCGAGAAGAGAAGGGTAGCATACTCCGACTCTAGAGGTGAGAGCAACAAATCTGAGCAGTAAGCTCGATCTGGGTATAAGAATCCATGGGCAGGGTTGGATACAAGCTGATAAATGAGACTGACGAATGACTGAGGAAGTACTCATGAAAACCTCCTTGCTTGGAGTAGAGAAAACCAGTTGCCAAGTTCATGTGGGAGGATGAGAGTAACCTCCGTCCCTGAATGTTGTGGAGCAAGGAGAAAGAATCTCTCTCAGAGCACCATGGTATAGCTCGGGGGTGGCCAGTGGTAAATCCGTCAGGAGTGAATGTTTCTATGGTTGGGAGGAAACAAGCACCCCTTTTAGCAGTTGCTTCACATTTTCCATTTGTGATAAGTATTTTCATACTCTATGTATTATATTGGATGTGATAATGAAATGTCTGTGTTTATGATTCAGTCTTTCAATATTTGAACAATTATTAGAAATTCTCTTTAATTTCTGTAAACTGTTATATCTATATGATCTTTGATTTATCTCAGTTTAATTGTTAGAGAGTCATGGGATGTGAGTCCGCAGGAGAGTCAGGATAGGAGTAACTAAAACACCTAAGTCCTATCAATCCTTTCAATTCCCCTTGGCGAGAATGTCAAAATTCATCTTTGTGTGAGAAGGGTGTTTCCCTTCAGACTAACTACCCATCTGACCAAGGGTCCAAGCCCATGTCCTTAACCCCTTTGCTGCAAAAATGGATTTGCGCTTAGCCCCCAAGAATTCCCAAAGGACCCATGTGACCAGGGCTTAGGAACCCTGCGCTAGTCCGAAAGGAGCTATCTCTTTCAACTTCGGGACTTCAAGACTTGTGACTCCACAACCCTAGAAAATAGCCGAAGGTCGAAGTCACAAATTGACGAGGGTTGTCGATCTGGGGATTCAGTGTAGTTCTCTATCAACCGTTAGATCGAATGTAGGAAGGGAAGTGTTAAGTGCTTCGATGAAGTGCTACTTTGGGGGAATAGGAGTGGTCTAGCGTCGAAACTCCCAAATGTCGGAGTCGCCGAGTTAATCTAGACCATTGATAATGGAGGGACACGTGTCCACTGATCAACAATTATCCGGGATTTTGGGTATTCGATGATTTAGAGACGCGTGAATTTCCCCCGAAGGTCTGCAAGCCAGAGTAAATCCTGGCCGTAGATGCTAGGTACATGTGGAAATAGATCCGACGTGGTCCAAAGGAAAAGCTGGAAGATACATGCCGAACACCCGAATGTCGAATTGCCAAAGTGATGTGGACCGTCGATCTTCGGATCCTTCAGAATCCCTCCCAACAATCGATCTAAGGGACCCACCCTCGACTAGCCCACTAATTGGGAACACGTTGTGGAGCGACACGTGGGCCCTACTTGTCCCCCGTCAAGTGTTGACCATTGAACTAGGACCGTTGGATGAGTGGGTACGTGGAAAGCGATCCCATAGTCTGGAGACTTTGTACTCCCGAGGAACCTGGCCAAGAGTTTTCAAAGTATGAAACCATCAAATCCGCAATGTAACAAGGACCGTGGATCTATGGATCCACGTGAATACATCCCAACCGTATGATGGGGGTTGACATGGCTCACTAACATCATCCCAGGTGACGTGGACCTGCAACCAGGGTTCCACATGTTACCCATATTTGGCCGATTCACGGACCCTTTATGACTATTAAAGCACGACATGTGCCACCCCTCTAATGAGGAAACATGTCACCCATCGACCCTCATCGCATGTCAGCTTCTGGTTCGTGCTTGCCTGGCCAACGTGGCTAGTGACATATTTGAGACTTCGATAGTTTGGATAACTTCAACATTCATAATATTTAGGGCATGGTAAAATATAGGAACATTCAATGTAAATCGTTAATCCCCGAAGGGCCAAAGCCACATGGCGAGAATTCAGAATATTGGAGTGTAGGTTGATAAAGGAAATTCCAACGACGATCGTCAATCGTCGAACATCGATGGACCAATGATGACCACTGACTACCGAAGCACCGAAACATCGTACGTTCAACGCAAAACGTCGAATGCCGAACGCCGAAGGGCTAAGGCCACATGGCGATATTTAAGGACTTTGGGGATTAGGAAAAGGAGTGTTTCACACCGAATGTCGAGCCCCTTTTTAACCGTAGGATCTCGGTGGAGGACGTAGACCATCGATTTCATCTGTTGTTCATCGATCAGGGAATTCGACAACACTATTGGAACTCCCGAAGTTCTGAAGTGCTAAAATATTTCCTAAGCAATCTCTTAGCTCCCGGTTTTCAACTCGAGGTCACGAGGAGGACTCTTATAGCTGGTTTAAGCGTGTAATGGGAGATGTAAACTTCGGAGGAGAAGAATGAGATGGTTCTTATTAGTAAAGGACCAAAAATGAACCAAGGAAATGCGAAATTTGATGCCCCATCCCTAGAAAGGGTAGTTAGGGGTTGGGTGTGTTACAAGGAGCAAAAGGATGGTGTAGAAAACAAAAAGGGAGGAGGGGATGAAGGTAAGAAGGGTGGTGTTGACCTAGATACCTCCTCAATCTTATCTTTATATAAAACAAAAGGTTGTAAATAATTGAGATTGACTACCAAGATTTAAATCTCTACCATTTACAATTAACGAACGTCAATGTTTTAAGAAGAGGGGATTTTGCTACTATCTACTCAATTATGTGATCACTTATCTAAATAAAATTTAGATACAAGATTATAAGGTATTTGAAACCATAGAAATGAGTGGGTATATTTGTAAAAATAAAGTACTCGAGCTCCAAACCTTGGAATAAGTCAACTAAAAGAGAGAATCAAGAACATTTGTTAGACTACTTCATGTCCATCTTCATCTTTATCTTCACCTTCATAAGTTATACCTACCATAGTAATTTTTTTACTATTTTTGCACCTGCAAAATGAATCCATCTCCTAACCACAAATATTTATTTCATAGAACTCCTTATCTAAAAACCCGTCCAATGAATATTAAAGCATTCAAGTTGAGTATAATGGAAGAAAAGGATGTTATTAACCGCGTGTATTCTTTCTTTTTCTTCTTGTATAATAAAAAAATCATGGGAGAAATGAAGATGGGGGAGTAAAGTTCAAAGAAATTTTCATCTTTGAGAGGGGGAAAAGAAACATATTGTATCTCTCAAAGGAAGATGTGAGAGGATGTGAAAACATAGTAATTATTTTGAAAGACCACTCAATCTCTCCCTTCCCTTTCCTATGGTTGGACACAAGAAAAGGCTAGATCCAACTAGCAAGGAAGTGAAAGATTCCAATACTTATGGATTAATCTAGTTAGAAAGTGGAAGAGTAGAGATAATGACAGTTCAAAAATGTATTTTGGGCAGCTTGAATCCTTGGGGAACTGAAAGGTTGTGATTTGAGGATAAAATGGTCTTGTTAATCCCATCAAAATTAAATAAACTGATAGGGAATCATTCTTCAGTATGAATATCGTCTAGGTGGTATATCACGACATTAGGTACTTAGCAACACCATGAATGGTGGTTGTTTTCCTTTTCAGTAATTAGACACATGCAAAGGTTTCTAAATCCATCTAGCAAGGAATTGAAATATTGTAATACTAATGGATTAAGCCAACAAGGTAGTGGAAGAGTAGAGATACTGATGGATCAAAATTGTGTCCTTAACAAACCTGAATGCTTGGGGAACTGAAAGATTCTAATTTGAGGATATGGAGGTCTTATCAACCCACCAAAATCAAATAAGTTGTCACAGAAGAATGATTTAGCATGAATCTAGGCTAGGTGGTATGTCATAATGCTAAGTACTTAAAAACAACTTGAATGGTGGTTGTTTTTCTTCTTTAGTGTAACATATTAGCCTAAAATTTGAAGAGAAGAGATGGGTTACAGGGAGGCATCATGCTTTCCTAAATCTACCATGATTCTTCACATTAGGTTTTATAGACTACACTATAGACAATGATCGGTTGGAATTTCTTGGAAATGATGCTAGAATTGTGTGCAAATACGACAACAATTTCATAACATGTATTTTTTTATTGAATATATTATTATGATGCTAATATGATGCTATACATTTACATAAAAGACATTATTTTGACACAATATGATGCAAACACAATGCCTTCGATGGATGATGAATTTTAGCCACGTGAAGATGACATAAAAATGGCAATAATATGATGCAAGTAGGACACAAAACAAAAAAATAACGTTTTTCAATGTTTTTCAGCATCATGGGTTCAATGCAAACTCAATGCCAACTTGATGCAAAAATCACATTGTAAAATCCCAATGTGCACTGGAAAAAAATGAAAATAGAGAAATTGGTTGTGGAAACACAAAACAACAATGCTACAAACCCATATTGTAGTAGTGTCTCTCCAATTCTCCTACCTTTTATGTATTTCTAAAGATGGTTGGGCTTCCAACCTTTCTTTTCCCCAAAAGCCCAATATATCCAACCATGTTTTGGTGTTTTGGGAGACAAAACGATCAAATTTATCGTTGAAATTTGGTGGACATGTGGAGATAGCTATCTACTTGCTAATATCAACATTTCATCACAAACGAACACCATACAATTGATTTATGGCCAAATTATATCTACAATGATTTTGCGTTTTTGAAGAGTAACTAAGGAAGATTTGTTATGGGCATGTGTATATATGTGCCATCTCACTATATGCCAAATTTAGTCTCCACACAACTTTATATGCCCCTATTATGTCAAAAATATGAAACTATTTTTAACGCTAGCCTGCTTTTGTAGCAACTATGTAACATAGTTCTCCACTTCTAATTTTTGACATTAAACTTATAACATAACTCATAGTAAATCATCAACAAACCGTTTTATTTTATTCATAATCCTCTTTCAAATTACTATACATTCTTAACATCAAGTCCAAGGCTCTCTTATTCCTCTTTGAAAAGCATTTGGAACAACTTATCCTAGTTTAAGAGAACGAGTCTAGACAAATATGGAAATATATGTTTCTTGATAATCTATGACCATTAACAATCAAGTGATTAGTTTAATTTTCTTAAAACAACAGAAACAAATCATGTTTATCATGTTTTAGGCATGAAATCTCCACTACCCTTGCAAACAACTCACCCTCCGTTGTAGATGTCTAGAGCCTATAGATGTTGGCCATGTACTTATATTCATGTATTGATATGAGCGAATTGTGTTTCTACCTTTCTGACATGTAGACCATGAGTTTGCAATGTATCAATATGCTCAAAATGTTCTCACATGGTGTTAGAGTGGAATTCTAAATACTAAATATATACAAAAATGTGATTTCAACTTACATTGCTTGGAGTGGTGTCCAAGTCTTACCCATAGAAGTCCTCCAGGGTATGGAGGTAGGGTATTTCTTACAAGAATCATACCTTCTTTCCTTTGTTGTCAATGTATGATTAGATTTAAATTTTTAATTTTTTTCCAATTTTTAGGGGAATGGGCCAATGCCACCTCATAAACCTTTAAGCTTAAGCTAGGTTTTCCAACATCCTTCGTCGTGGCTTCTAAAGTTGCATTTACAACCATGTCAACATGTCCCTATAATTGCATGGAGAAAAGTGGATTGCATTTTTACATCTCTCGTGATATTAATAAAATATATGAAAATGAATTTAACCTTCCATATCAAATCTTTTAATAATAAACTAAATATTTAGCATAAATCAATTTTTATCCCCAAACTTTTAAGTACTTAAAAATTTTCCCTTAGTTTTTTAACTAAATATTTAACATAAATCAATTTTTATCCCCAAACTTTTAAGCACTTAAAAATTTCTCCTTAGTTTTTTAATCTCATTTAAGATAATTTTATATTCCCTAATTAAAAAAAAAAACTTCGCTTAAAATAAATCTGTGCTACTTTTATTTTAGCATACCACTTAGCTCTCAAGCATCCAATCAACAACAAATATATATAGTGGATGAAGGCTTCTTAATGTGCCCAACCTCTATGGTCACTTATAACCATTTATCTCTCATTTGAGGTCTATAATTCTACTATCACAATTTTGATTTTTGTCAAATTGTAGATTGGTTCATGACAAGGGACCATGTGGCATGAGAGTGTAGAGAATGAATATAAGAGTGGTAGAATGAATGATCATGAGAGAGATAATGGAATGATGGTTAGTTTTTCTTATGATAGGAGAATGAAGTATTCTTACACTTCCTCATAATGATTGTACTTGGCCCATGTCCCACTAACTACAAGTGAGATTCCACACGAACCTCTACGTGCATTGAATGATTGACTTTTTAAGCCAATGGAGGTGGATGGCTTCATTTAATTCACATGATGGAGAAGAAATGAGATCATAGGGTGAAACTTCACAATAAATAATTACTTACTTATAAGATCCATTTCATCTTTCTCTCTAGTGGAATCATAGCCCTTCTTGTGCTCTCTATAGCCAACTTAAACCATTTTACAAACACACACACACACACACATACACACACACACAATTCATTCTAGTACACGCGCACACACACATACATGCACACACACACACAATTCATTCTAGTACACGCGCGCGCGCGCACACACACACACACACACACACACAATTCATTCTAGCATTAATATTCATAGAGCTTGAGTTTACCGTGGCAAGTCTACCACACAGTTCATAGAAGTATATTTATATCACCTACATGCCTATGCCTAGTTATTCAATTGTCAAACATTGGCCTTGAACTCAACACAAGGAATCCATATAAACATATTTACATTATTTATACATTGAGTCATTAATTTATGCTAACATGGCTCAACTCTCATCATCATAACCACATGTTTACAATTTAAACATAATGTAATCAAATACATTTGGAAGGAATTATAACATCGTAACCGTTCCTTTTGTAAAAGTGTATGTATTCTTCCATCCATATGCTCTGGCTTTGAAAGTAGAAATGCACCCATAAATATAGTTTGGCTTTGAAAGTAGAAATGCACCCATAAATGTAGTTTTTAACTATGTTAGAATTTATTTATAGTAAACCTTTATCCGAAGGAAAGGATAGTTAATCTAAGAAAATAAACGAAGGCTAAATAGATAAATTGAAGATGAAGGTGATTTACCACTCCATGAAAAATGGAAGAAGGGAAGCGAGATGCAATGTTTGCATGGCGAACGATCCACAATGAGATAATGGATGGAACATCTATTGGACGATGGAGGGATAAGATGGGTTAACGTATGGATGGCTCTAATCATTTGAGAGGACGACGGAGGGATAAGATGGGCTAACGTATGGATGGCTCTAATCATTTAGTTAATCTCTTTAATAAAAAGGCATATTGATGAAATTAGAGTTACTTGGTTAGAATGTTGGATTGAGTTTTATTAATTATAGAATTAAATATACGTAAATAAGAAAATTCTTTTGTTTTTTTATGGTAGTAATACCATTCTATAAGTCAATAAAATGGCGGTTAACAAAATTGTGGTTAATTGTGAGATTAGAGTTTTTTTTATAAGGTAGTATGGAAAGAAACAATCTAACAAATAACAAGAAAAATTGTATTTTAATATTTACAAGTATTATTGAGCTAAATGTTAATTGGGTTTAGTTTTAGTGGTTGGAAGAAATGATGGTCATCCTCCCTACCTGGGTTTGATTTCTGGAAATGACATGTGACATGTTTAGCTCATAACAAGTATATATGGTAATGACTTTGAGCCATGCCATCCTCCAAATGAGAAAAAGTACTTAGCTAAATGTATTAGTTATATAGATCACTCTTATACACTTTAAATATTTCTTTTATTGTATTTTGAAATGATTTTTACGATTGTAAAATATCTTCTCTTCTCTTTACATTGCATTTATTATATAATAAAAAATGCACAAATCAATGTAAATATACATTTTTATTGCATTACTGAGTGTTAAAACAACAAAGTAGCTAATTTGATAATAAAAAAAAAACTCAATAGAAAATTTAAACTATTCTTGTAACATGAAATGTAAACAAACAAATGAAGAAGGTAAAGTATCTTATTATTGCCCATTTAAATCAATTTGGCATGTCACACAATGTGTATTAAGTCTCTTTGATGACATAGGAAAACCAAGTATGGAAGGTTAAACGTCAAGTTCCCTCACACACATACACAAGTGCTTTACACTCATTGGGATTTGAACCCCGATTATTTTCATGGTGGTGTCTCATTCCAACCATAAGCTACAACTTGATGACATCGATGTTTTTTATCGTCATGTAAGATCAACAAGGTTTATCAGATAAATAAAGGGAAAGAGACTAAATATTCTTCAAAATGTCATCTTAATAATTGACATGGTGAAAATGAAAATACCAAGGTCATTATGGTTTTTGTAAGCCAAGATTTTGAAGAGTAATTAAACTATAAAATAGATGAAGTTACATTTTAAATTATTAAGGATAGGGAAAGTTAAAAGAAAAGAGTGTTCATCTTGAATCTCTTTTATATCACAAATTTTACAAATTCACTTATTCCAAAGTATTTTGGGGTTTTTCTATGCCATAGGCTAAACATTCTACGAAATGACGATTTTTTTGGGGACATTTTCCCGAAATCCGGCGAGAAATTGTTAGATTCGTAGATTTGAGTGATTATTTCTATATAATCCGAGTGCCCCAGAGGTTTTTCAACATGTTGAATCCATTTCTGCATTCATAAATGGATTTTGAACAACAAAAAACAATGATTCATGTGAATTTATATCGTCGGATTCCGATGAAAAAAGTCATTTCATAGAATAACGAGACAACGCCTTATTCTATTGAATAATGTCACTGATGGGCATTAGTTTTTATTTCACCATTTATGTAAAACATATTAATACCAATTTATTATTTTCTTTTATGTTTTAATTGTTAAGTCACATTTTCTAATTACTAGTTCAACTTTTCGATCAATCAAACCGCTATGCCATCTATACAATCAAGGTTACCATCCATCATTACTACACAACACGTGTGCGGAACCTACCACTGGACATAACAATTTGTGTGGAGGTTAGCCATCTATCAATAGGTTGTATGCTATAGGTTTGGCTTGGGTAAGGTCGGTTGCGTCTGGTTGATAGGTCATTATCCATCTCAATGATCTCAATAGTAATGTTTAGCTACAGAGCTTAAGCTACATATATAATATAGAGAAAATGAACATTCTCAAGTTATTATTAATAGTACAAGGCAATATGGTGGCAAAGAAGCTGGTTATTATGAAGGATCTCGTATTTCCTCTCATCTTGAGGATGGTACCCAAGGTAAACCCTAGAATCTCTAGGGCACAATGCCAATCAACAACAAGGCTCAAAGTCATTACAATAATATATTCATTAAAAACTCTACATATCACTTATGGGAATTGAACCGAGATAAAGAGGATAACAATTATTTCTCCCAACCACCCAAACCAAACCCAATTAACATAATAATTACTACTCATACTAAAAACATTAATAAAAATGATTTATATTATAAACCATATAAAAAAAAATGTGTCCCATTTCAATTAGAAAATGAAATAAAAAATATTACATATATTTGAAACATCAGAGTATGGTATCATACTCTGAATGAGTTAAACTCTTATATAAAGTTAGTTTAAACAAATTTAATGCTTAAATCAAATAATCATATGTGAACTTACAATAATCTACGTGCACAAGGAAAGGGGTACCAATTTTAACGTAAAAAATATAAATTTGGATTGCTTAATTCCTAATAGTGAAGAGTCTTTAGTAAACAAGTTTTACAATGCGGACAAAGCTCTTACCTTGGATACACAATGTCAATCAAAGTTATATACGGTTGAGACATTAACATAAAAGACTATTGTGTAGTTGCATTTGATGTTGAAATTTTTTAAAGAGAATAGTTGCGGAGAATTTAGGATATAGACTTTGTGTGTGGGGGTAAAGAGAATAGTTGCGGAATATTTAGGATATAGACTTTGTGTGTGGGGGTACAGTATAAAATTTAAATTATATGTGTGGGGGATTTGTATTACGTTAGTGTGTAGTTAAGGTTTATAAATTTTTTTTATTGATTAATTATATATATATATATATATATATATATATATATATATATATAGTAATTAGTGGAATCAATAACTGGGTCGGTCTCGTATTTGCGTGATATGGAGTTAATTTCGATCCGTTACTACTATAATCTTCAGGTGTCATACATATGTCTCTTTCACAAGCACAAGTAAACCGGGGAGATTTGAACTCGGAACTTCATTGAACATAACACTTTATATCATGACACTTGCTAATTGAGCTCCCCCCGGGAGCTAATAAAAAATATTTGTACTTATTATTATTTAAAAATTTCAATTTATGAAGGTTGATCTGTATTTTTAAACTAATTTTAAAAAAGTGTGTTTAGTTCACTAGGGTTGGTTGTGCATTTTTAGACTGGTTACTAGCCTAGACACTTGTAATACCTTGGTTTTAACTCTTGGAATATATTGGATCAAATTATGTATAATTTGTAAATGCATGGCATAATTGTAGGAGTTGAACCATGTGTGTTTAGTTAAATAACCTTGTTTGTAAATCATGTAAATATGCTAGTATGGATACTTAGTGTGGAGTTTAAGGGGAAATCCCAACTACTAAATGGATAAGCATGTAGATGATGTAAATATACATGTGGACTATGTGGTAAGCTTGCCATGGTGAACTCAAGATATGTAAATATTAATGATAGAATATAATATATAATAGTGGTCCAAGATGGTCAAGGAAAGCACATGAGGGGTTATGATTCCACCAAAGGAGAAGAAGAAATGGGACCTATGGGAAAACAATCTTCCATTGTCAAATGTCAACCTAGGATCTCATTTCTTGTTCACCATGTGCATTAAATGAACCCTTCCACCTCCATTAAATTAGAAATCCAATCATTAAATTCATGTAGATGTTGATGGGAAATCTTTTCATGTAATTATTGAAGCATAGGCTGAGTATGATCATTATGGGGAAGTGTAAGTGTACTTTGTTATATTGTTGAAAAGATTGTAACCCATCATTTCCCTCAACTCCCTCATTATTACTCATTCTATCATTTTAGTATTCATTCTCTACACTTTCATTGTGCATTCTCCCTTGTAAACCATGAATCAATCTAGAATTGACCAAAATTAGTGTTGTGAAAGAGGACTTATAAACTTTGGATGAGATATAGATGGTTAGGTGAGAATAGAAAGTAAGCAACTTAGGAAGCGTTCACCCACTATGTTATTGCTTCTCATTAACCTCTTGAAAGCCAAGTTTTAATCTTCCAAGTTATTCTCATAAGGACCATTTTTGTCTACACTAAAGAGCATTGGAAGGGAAAATATCCCCTAGAAACTATTGAATAGAAAAATAAAATGTCTTCCTTATATTGTGTATATTGTGTAAAGCAGTGGAAAGAATGCCATAATTGTTTGATAATTGGATGAAATGCCTCAAATGATTTGTAATGAATGGATCAACTAAGCCATGAAAGCAAATAAATTTAATTAGTATACTACTTATTAGTCCTTGCCCTTTGGGCTGTAGGGACTATTAGTAAACGATTTTTAGTTCTTATGCACTGAAACCAATGCAACATGGACCATCTTAACCAAAGTTTAGAGAGTTTTATACAATTTCTTAACTCAGATTTGATTTTTATTCTAACTTTTCAGTTTGAGGTCTTATTTGGCCTCTTCCCGAGGCAGAGGGAGAACATATACAAAGTATTTTGTTTGACACTCAAGAAATGATGACTAAGTTAATATGTACATTTTTTGAGGTGAACTAATGCTATCTCTCGAGTTAGCATTAGTTTGTTAACATTTTTTGTTAACACTAGTTTTTTCATATCTCATCCTTTAATCCTTTAGCCTGGCATGCTTGTTGTGTCAAGTAGATATGCAGACACATGCTTGTTGTGTCAAGTAGATATGTGGACAACTATCAAAGAGCATCCTTTTGAGTGGCATGTGTCTTCGGTTCTATCTAAATGTCTCTGGTTCTAGATAAATGAAGAATACCAGAGTCCATCATAGTCTGTCTTTGCTTGTCCATCACTATCTTTGTTTTTCCATCAATGTATTTTCTTTCTTTTACTATCACCAATGGCTCACCCGGTTTCTGCAGGAAGCAAAAATCATGAAGAAGAGTGTCTTTTCTTTATTTCACTATCACCAATGGCTCGCCGTTTTAGCAGGAAGTAGAAATCATGAAGAATATGCCATGGTAGTGTCCTATGTTTTAATAGGAAGTAGAAATCACGAAGAAGATGCCATGGTAGTGTGTACTTGGCTTCAATAAGATAGAAGGTTTCTGCAAGATAGAAGGTAAGTCAAATAATACATAATTTATTTTCCTTCTTAGTAAAATTCTAACCTGTGATTTTTTTTTCCTATCCTTTATAGACTAATAATGATGATTGATTATAGGCTTAACATTAAGTTTATAAATGTATTTCTCCACTTCAACAATTAAAGGCAACTAGTACATCAAGGAGAAATAAAGTACTTTGTACATTTGACACTACACTCACTAAGAATAAAACAGAAACTAGAGAATTCAACAAGCTAGTTCCATTCATTTCTAAGAAAAAAAAAACATAAACTATAGAAGGCAACAAAATTGTTAAAAACATTTCAATGCTGTCAATTTTTTCCCCTATTTCCTGATTTACAAATTCTGTGATTGTCAACTAAATTCAAGTAGAAAAAGGAAATTTGCATGGTATTACTCAATTTTTGGTTTTATCTAGCTAAACCAATGGGCAAGAAAGTATATTATCGAATTTCAACCAAACCTTTGTCTTTTTACAAGTTTTGAAGTAGAAAATTTTGATAATTATATATATCTGCATTTCAAATAAAAGCTTGGAAAACCTATTATCAGAAGACATAACCTTCTTTTCAGAGAAGAAAAGATACCACACAACTCTCGGATGCCTTTCCATTCCAAATCTTGTTAAGCAAAATCTTAGCGGTGAAGTTGCTTGACCGGGGCTTGAAATTGGAGAAAGAGAGCAATGTATCTAATGCATGCATCTCTAGTGGAAACCTAAAAACTAAAAAGGAAGAGAGAGGGCTTCCAAATTGAGCCGGACATGCACCATCTGATTAGATAGTCAACATGTAGATGAATGCATGACATATTGAGGTTAATAATTTACGGGCAGATCTTCTTCCACTTCAGAGATTCGGTCCATGCTGAAATTTGTTCCAACTACATAAACTGCAAGGACGAAAATCTCAACAGATGAATACTCCAAGTCTCCAACAGATAAACTTCAAGGGAACATGCTGAAATTTGTTCCAACTACATAAACTGCAAGGACAAAAATCTCAACAGATGAATACTCCAAGTCTCCACAAAGAGAATGTGCTTGCACGAGGAGGGTGTTGTAGATCTGCCGAGAAAAAACCCGGAAGACATATTTCGTGAGAAAAAAACCGGAAGATAGATTTCGTGAGATTCGATTGTGGATGTCGTCGCTGGATAGAAAGTGGCTTGGATTCATCAATTGGTGTTCTCAGAGTCATTAGAATAGGGAGTCGGCCAATTTTTCTGCTACGCGAGGCTATCGGTGCTTGAATCCAGGCGGAGCGGTTCAATTATCTTGTGAGCAACAAATCCGAAGAGGAACAGCAGCGGTAACGACGTGGTTGTTTCCTGGATGGCGATAAGATGTAGGAAATAGCTGGAGCAGGAATGGACGCAAGATTGTTTAAGTCTAGTCGTAGATTTAGGTGGTAAGGGATGGGTTACAGGTCATGCTAGTTGCCTGTAGTTTTATGCCCATGTAATCACATGTAGTCAAGCTTGCTTAAAGGCTAGTTGTAACTCCATTATAAATGGGTCTGGAGGTGAGCGGTGAATGCTTATTTGGCTACCTTGGTTGGATTTTTTGGTCAATGGGATGTTCATGTTAAGGTTGAACTAGGACTCCATTGAAAGTTGCTTGGAGGTGAGCTTGCATCAAGTTCACTTGGATGGCTTCATCTTTTTTTTGGCGAAGGTCTCGAATAAAGAGTTCGAGGTGGAGCACTGAAGGTGCTTAGGATCGCGACAGGAGAGTTGTTTGCAAAGCTCAAGTAATTATTGTATGGCCTGGATCTAGACCAGGCAATTGTACAAGATGTTGATTCCTTCATGGTGAGCTGAGATTTACAAGAAGTGGAAATAACTATGGTATTCACTATCTTGGTATTGAGAGTGTTGACGATATGCTTGTAGCAAGCACAAGTATGGTTAAGATCAACGGGTTGGATCAGTTGGACAGGACGTTTGTAATGAAGGATTTTCGAGCTATAAAACAAATCTTGGCATAGATATACATAGAGACGAGGAAAATGATAAATGAAGGATACTGATGAGATTCAGTATGAGCCTTCTGAGATTGGTAAATGTCTTTTTATCTTTCATTGTAATCTTTCTTCAAGACGGTGTCATGGTTATAAGGAAGAAGGAGGACATGTCTTGTGTATAGTATTCTAGAAGAATGTATAAGTTTGCAATGAGAAGATAAAATATTTCACATGTAGGGTGTTGTCAGTGGTCACATGACAAATCCAGGTGGAGCAGTGAAATGGGTGCTTCGTTTTTGAAAACATTGGTATTATCTATCTTTAGCTTGCAAGAATGTGATGAATGGACAATGGCATGACATCAGGTTAATTGTTGTCAAGGTGGATATTGTTGGAAAAGTGACAAATAACTGACCTAATTGGTCTAGTTGGTTCACGGTGGTTTCTCCAACAATATCTTGTTGGAACCACTCAACATATATAGGGGCAGTTTTAAATGCAATCAGTTTCATGTAACTAAAGGAGAGATTTGTAGAGAATTGTATAAATATCAATGCCTCATAGGTATTTGATGAGTAGGGGCTTCAAGCCCTCACCCGGGGCTATCCGATAGCCTATGGATGGTCCGTAATCTCCTGGTTCTTTCTTCTAATAGAATGATGCTGCCATTCTCTCGTGGATGTTTCCCTCATAAGGTGAAGGAGGGTTTTACCACATAAATCTGTATTCTCCTATGTGCATGTTTGTCTCTTTTGTTTTCTACATTCTCTGTTGCATATGTGTGATCTATGTGGGTGTTCTAGGCCCAACAATTTTCAAGCACTAAGAAAAGGTTTTGGAGTTGTTTAAATGTAGAGGAAATTGTTTTTAATTTATCGAAATTTGATAACCAAGAAGACAAAATTTTAATGAGTTTTTATATTTAAATTCAAGTATTATTATTCTTTTCATTTAAATTCAAACTTCCTAATAAATATATTTAACTTCTAATATCACACACTTCTTTTATTTATAAAATTCTTATATTTAAATTCAATTATTATTATTTTTTTCATTTAAATTCAAACTTCCTAATAAATATATTTAATTTCTAATATCACACACTTATTTTCCTAATAAATATATTTAACTTCAAATATCACACACTTATTTATATAAATGTTGTATTCTTTTTTTATTTATGTTGCATACTTTTAAGTTATATTTTAATTCCACTCTTTTAAACTTTACAAATCCACACAAATCCACAATGCAAGTTGACCGATATTTTCATTCTTTGTTGTTAAACTTTACAAATAGACAATGCAGATTGACTTAAAAACTTACTGATTACAAAACTTCATGATGGAAAAAATTATGAAATCCCAAATCCAAGCCTGACATGAAACTAAAATATCACAATACATGTAAATGGAGAACATACTCATTACAAAACTTTAAGATGGGAAAAATTATGAAAAACTAAAATATCCACAATACATGTAAGATGGGAGAAATTCTGAAAAACTAAAATATCCAGAATGCATGTAAATTGAGAGCGTACTCATTACAAAACTTTAAGATGGGAGAAATTGAATTCTGAAATCTAAGCCTGACATGAATACAAATCTATGTAACGTGTATTAATACAAATCTATGTAACGTGCATCTAAGATATATATTAATTCTTCCTTTTTAAACTTTACAAATCCACAATGCAGACTGATATTTTGATTCTTTGTTGTTAAACTTTACAAATCCACAATGCACGTTGACTGAGAACTTACTGTTACAAAACTTCAAGATGAGAGAAATTATGAAATCAGAAATCTAATCCTCGCATGAATACAAATTTATATCTGCTTAAACATCAAGCAATTATATAATACAAATTTATATTCAAATTAAAAAATTATTTTTAATCATATAATACAAATTTATATTCAAATTTAAGAAATTATTTTTAAATGGTCAAACATCAACCAATCATATAATACAAATTTATATTTCAAAATAAAAAAATTATTATTTTATTTATTTTAACATAATATAAACGATAACCTCTGATTAATTTTATTAAAAAAAACTAATAAATAGCAAACTAAATAACTACTTTGACTAAAAATTACAAATTATTGTGCATTAAGTATGCATAATAACAAGATATTAAATAGGTATAATAACAAGATAAAGTAAAAACATGGGCATGGCGTGGTGAATCATAAACACGTTGTTCTTGGTATTTCCTTGCATAGTCTATGTGTTTCCATTCTCAACAAATCGTCTCCCAACTACGTCATACTCAACTGTTCCATCCGAAGAGGAAAAGGGAATAAATTTGTTTTTGTTATAGTTTCTTTTGATTCACCTCAACTGTTCCATCCGAAGAGGAAAAGGGACTAAATTTGTTTTTGTTATAGTTTAATTAAGTCAATGTAATACTTATTACTAGTAATAAGTATTACATTGATTTAATTAAAAATAATTATTATATCGACTTAATTAAAAATAATTTTAACAACTCAGGGTATCTAGCTGTCCACCATTGGATACAACCCTTTTAGGTATAACCTTAAAAAATAATCTTAATAAGTATTACATTAACTTAATTCCCTTGAAAAGATGACATTATTTATGAGCAATGAGCATTGCTTTTTAGACTTATCAAAGTGTTTTTTTTCTTGGAATCATGTTATTGTTGGTTTCTCGCATGATCTGTCGGTCTTTCGCAAGCACCAGAAGCAGTGAACTTCAAACAAGGTAACAAGGAAAATGGTGCTCGGTTCAAATATGGGCCTTGATGATATGTGTCAGTTAACACTTTGTGCTTTAGTAGGGAGGTTTGCCTATGGGCATTTGTGCAGTGAAAAAACTCCGGCCTGGTCGGAAAGAACTTGGTCTCATGTGTTAGGTTATTCTCCAGAGTTGTTGCATCTTTCCAATGGATTGAGGGGGGTTATCTGTCGTTCTCCGAAAGATGTGGAGACTTTATTAGCAAACATATGGATGAACGGGGATAATAGCTTTATTCTTAAAAAATGGAGAGTGTCATTCAATCCTGAGACATAATATTTCTCTTTTTGGCATTTCTGGATTCTACTTCCAGGTCTGCCTCTCCACCTGTGGAATGAAGGGGCATTGAAGGCTATTGGCGAGACTCTTGGCAGTTTCATTGCGGTTGATAAAGGTCTACTACGCTCATCTGCGCAGAAAGTATGTAGGATACTGGTTGAAATGGACATTAGTCGTGGCTTTTCCAAAAATTTAGAAATTGAATGGAGAGGGAGGTGTTTACTACAAAGACTAGATTCCTTAGGCATACCCCCGTAGTACCGAACATTTGCGTAGAGAATGTAAAGGTTTGTTTGAGGAGACAGATATTCATGAGGACCTTAACTCTCCAATTGATTATATTGATTTATCCACTGATACAGGGTTCTATAGTGGCGGTCCGGAAAATTGGTCACAGGACTTGGAAGAACCGGAATCAATGTCAACTTTTTCTGGTAATCTCAAATACCACTGTCCTTCTTCTTTTTCTACACTTTCGACTTTGGAAAAAGAAACCTTAAGTTCCTCAAAGTGGTTAGCACTATCCACTTCGCATGATTGTCCATAGTCTGTAACAGGTGTGGGAGGTCTACTTGTGTTTGATCAACTTATTGATAATCAATTTCCTTCCAGTGACCTGACTAAGATTTCTAGGGACCCACCTCAGCCACTTGTGGTGAACCTTTTTGAGTCTTTGACCTTACATAGTGACATTTGTCCTTCCACCCTACATGTGGATTCCTTGATAACCAAACCATGACAAGGATCCCCCCCTTCTATAACTGTTTCTTCCCCTACCCTTCCAGGTTACCATGAACCGGAGGAGACAAAACCTTCCCTTGAAGCCGTTTTAGACTCCTATATTCCTTATCTTAAGGATCAATCCTCACTTAACCAATTACCTGTTTTTCGGGGGAAGACAATACAAAATACTAGCTCCTTTGCCGAGGAGACTAGTGGTTCACATTTGGTGGCGGGTACAAAGGAGAAAGACTTTGTTTGGTCCCATGGACTGGGGTTTAATACCTCCCCCATCAAAACCCGCAATGCCAGAAAGAAACAAACAAAGGAAACACCGTCTGCAGGTCCTGTTAATCCCATCGACTGTGGGGCACTTAGAGCATGCAAAGCCCTAGAACGGGCTAAATAATGCTACTGCTCTCACTTAATTTAAGAGGGATTGGGGGCGCTCTCAAACTAGCCTCGGTGCGTAGTGTACTTGACAAAACTAGGCATGAGATTGCCATGTTCCAGGAAACTATGGTACTTGCAGGAAAGGCTCGGGACTTTATGTTCACTCTCCGACCAAAATGGCTTTGTTGTGCTGTAAACTCTGATGGGAGTTCAGGGGGATTTTTGGTATCTTGGGATCCCAACTTTTTTGATTTGAGATCCTTTCTAACTTGCGGTGGCATCTTATTATCAGGAAATTATCTTGCCACTAGAAGACAAATTAATATTCTGAATACCTATGGACCATGTGTGGAGCGGAAAATTTTCTGGGAGTGGCTGGGAAGTTTGAGTTTGTTATCACAAAACAATCTGGTTCTGGCGGGCGACTTAAATTTGACCTTGTCTTCTGGTGAAATCTGGGGAGGTGTTAGAACTTTGGGTTGCTTGGAAGGTTTTTTCAAGACTTTTTTTCAAGGGTTTGGTCTTATTGACATTGCTCCGGGGAAGCTTGTTCCGACATGGAGGAATAATTGGGTTGGAACTGATCTTATAGCAAAGAGCCTCGACAGAGCATTTATATCTGAGGATTTACAAGCCTCAGTTGGTATTTACCGATCCTGGGTGGAGTACTCTTACATTTCAGACCATGATCCTATATTATTACAGTTGGATCTACCTTCTACTTTTATCTCCTATCCATTCAAGATGAATCCATTCTGGATTTAGGATTTAAGTTTCGAGAATTTGGTAAATCATCTCTAGACTGCTCCGAAATACTTGGGTGAAAGTGGTAAACAAAATAGGTTAGTATGGAAACTTAAGGACCTAAAGTTGTGCACTAAACGATGGTTGAAGGACCAGAAAATAAGGACAAAAGCAAATATAAAAAGCCTGGAAGAAGAAATCGTAGAGTGCCTTCATAATAACACAAATAGAACCGGTATGATTGCTCAAGAATCTTTACTGAAGGAACTTGAAATTTCAAGGAATAATATTCTTAAGGGAAAGGAGGAATACTGGCGTCAGTGTAGTAGGGCTATTTGGCTTTAGAGTGGAGACAATAATACTAAATTTTTCCATAATTATGCAAACTTTAGAAGAATAAGTAAGCATATCTGGGAAATCTTGGATGATTCGGAGGAAGTTGTTATAGGGAAGGAGAAAATTAAAGAGGAAGTAGTCAAACATTTAAAGATTTGTACAAAGAACATGTTTCTTCTACACCTACAGAACAAGTAAGGGTCGCTGCTCTATTTAAAAAAATGGTTACTGAAGATAGAGGAGATAGAGCAGATATTAAAAAAATTTAAAAATGACAAGAGCCCGGGGTCCGATGGATGGACAATAGAGCTTTTTAGCCACTTCTTTGATCTAGTTGGGGGAGACCTTCTGGAGATGGACGAAGAAGCTAGAATAAGTGGTAAAATATCGAGAGGTTTAAATGCTACTTTCATTGCTTTAATACCAAAAGTTAATAAACCTCAGTGTTTCAGAGACTTTAGGCCTATATCACTCTGTAATTTATGTTATAAAATCATATCCAAATTTATAGCAAATCAGATCAAGCCAGTCCTGTGTAGATCAATCTCTGAAGAGCAATTAGGTTTTCTTCAAGGTAGAAGGATACAGGATGCCATAGGCACTGTGCACAAGTGTCTCCATAGTTTAAAGAAGAAAAAATCAAAATCTTTAGTTCTAAAGATTGATCCGAAGAAAACATATGACTGCATTAGTTGGGACTTCCTGAGGATGATACTTATTCAGATAGGTATGGGCCTTGAATTGACAGAATGGATATTGAGTTGTGTTACATCTACCTCTTTATCAGTACTAATAAATGGGGAACCAATGAAATTCTTTAAAAGTGGTCAGGGGCTCAGACAGGGATGCCCTCTCTCCCCGTTATTGTTCATCTTAGTAATGGAGGGTTTAAGTCTTTTATTAAAAGGAAAAAATATGGAAGGGAAGTTATCAGGTGTGAAAGTTTCTAGAACTATTAAAATTCTACATGTGTTATTTGTTGATGATGTAGTTATAATGTCGAAGGCCAATGCAGAGGAATGGGGGGAGATTGACAAGCTGCTTAAAAATTATGTTTGGATTTTGGTTTGTTGATAAATATTTCAAAATCTACAGTGCTTTAGGAAGGCCTGTCGGAAGAATATCTTAGACCTTTCAAATCTCTTTTTCCTTTCAATTTCGAGGATTTAGATACAGGGTTCAAATTTATAGGTTACTATCTTAAAATTGGTATGTATTGGGCTTGTGACTGATGCTAGCTCATAAAGAATATGGAAAACAAAATAAGCAACTGGTGCTTATGCTGGCTCTCCCTAGGAGGAAGATACACTCTTTGAAAAGCGGTGTTGGAATCTCATTCTGTATATTGGATGTCCCTTGCATCAATCCCTAGATCGGTATTAAATTCTATTATAAAACTCATAAACAATTTCTTATGGCAAAATAATCTGGACACTTTTTCTTTCCACCTCTACAATTGGGAAAAGTTGGTGTTGCCAAAAGAATTTGGGGGTTGGGGATTCTTAAACATATTAGTTTTCAGCAAAGAACTGGCAGCACACACACTTTGGAGGGCGATCACCAGTGGAGGGAAGTGGCACAGGATCATAATGGATAAGTATCTGACCCCTATGAATGCTACTCAGTGGTTAAGGTCTCCTACCTTTGAATACAAAGCAATTTCAAAGATCTGGTGTGGTTTAATTGCTTCGGTGCATTTGATTCTCCATTGGTTATGTTGGGCATCGGGATCTGAACAACTTATCTCTATTGGTATCGACATAATCATAGGCTTGGAAAATCTTTCTTTCTTATCCCAACCACTGGTGTCATTTCTTAATCAGAAACATTATCACACTCTGGCACAGGTTAGGAAAAGATCGAACAACCTTATTCTCTACGATTATTGGTTAACAAGCAATGATTTAAAACTCATGGGCAATTTGGCTACTGAATGGGACCTTTTCAGAAAGGCTCTTATTGATTCGGGGATTATCTTACAGGATACAAAAGATAATATGATATGGACAGGGGGGGACAAATTTGGCTTACCTTTGGTAAAAAATATTTATCGTGGCATTGTCACTACTAAATGCTTGAAGAGAATTGATAGATGGAAACTCTCAATTTGGCATTGGCATATACAGCTCAAGATAAAATTATTTGTTTGGCTCCTTGTGGAAGGCAGGATCCTGCTCTAGGAGTCACTTCAGGCGCGAGGATGGGCTGGTCCCAGTCGCTGTGTTCTGTGTAAGAATGAAAATGAAACTATTCCTCACCTTTTCATTAATTGCCCCTTCACTGTTGCAGTTTGGGATCTAGTGAATTTGATGCTAAACCATAAGCATACTTGGGTAGGAATTATAGTGGCATATTGTTTTAAGTCTTGTTTTGAGGACACATATTCTTCTCTCCCATTGGTTGCGCACCTGTGCTGGTTTATATGGATTGAGCAGAATAAAGCTTTATTTGAAAATCACAAGCCATCGATCCAAGCAGTCTTTACTAAAGCCATGGCTATTCAAAATTTCTCCTCGGGACCGGTGAAAAATAAACCTTCAAAAGTTGTCTATATATCTTATCAGGTGGGGGATGCCTTTGCGTGGTTTGATGGGGCTTCACAGGTTAATGGAGCTCTTGTTGGGGCGGGTGGCATTATTAAAGCTCAAGATTCTACTATTATCATATGGTCGTTTAACTGTGGAAGTGGTTCAAATTCTAGGGCATAACTAATTGTTGCATGGGCCACACTAGTGATTGCAGATTTGGTGCTTTATTACAATCTTCAGGTTATGGGAGATTCCAGGGTGATCATCGATTGGCTCTCAAGTAAGGGAAGACTTCAGGTAAGTGCCCTAGAAGGATAGAAAAACATGATACAGATCCTCATTAAAAAGTTCCAGAATATCAATTTTCACCATGTTTACAGGCACTTCAATACTGAAGCAGATTCCCTATCCAAGCAAGAATTAGGAGAACCAGAAGGACATATTTCCTATGTTCGTTGGTTTAGGGGGATTGAAGGACCAAAGGAGTTCTATTATATTCACTAGTAGTTCTTTTTGACATATGTGGATTATAATATCCTCTATTTTGAGATGGGCCATTTTAGAACTTTTACCTTATCAGTTTCGTTTTGTTTAGAATGTTATAATAGAACTGAATGCATTAAGGCTATGTTTCTTTTTCATGCCTCATCGAAAGCTTATGTATCTTGGACATCAGACTATGTATTGAAGTGTATTGCGATGTAAAAAATTATATCACTAATATAATTTTGGAGCAAATTTTCATTATTGAAAAAAATAAATGTTTAGGTCCTAATGAGAGGATTGATGTATTGTGACATCATTTATGAGTATTGCTTTTTGGACTTAATAAAGTGTTTTTTTTCTTTTTCTTTTTCTTCCTAGATCATGATCATGTTGTTGTTGGATTGTTGGTTTCTAATGATTTAAACTTTCAGCAAAGCAAAGCACTCACTGGCAGCACTCACTAATGATTTGGATTGTTGGTTTCTAATGGTTTCTAATATGCTGGATTCTTAAACATATTAGTTTTCAGCAAAGCACTGGCAACACACACACTTTGGAGGGTGATCACCAGTGGAGGGAAGTGGCACAGGATCATAATGGATAAGTATCTAACCCCTATGAATGTTACTCAGTGGTTAAGGTCTCCTACCTTTGAATACAAAGCAATTTCAAAGATCTGGTGTGGTTTAATTGCTTTGGTGCATTTGATTCTCCATTGGTTATGTTGGGCATTGGGATCTGGACAACTTAGCTCTATTGGTATCGACATAATCATAGGCTTGGAAAATATTTCTTTCTTATCCCAACCACTGGTGTCATTTCTTAATCAGAAACATTATCACACTCTGGCACAGGTTAGGAAAAGATCGAACAACCTTATTCTCTACGATTATTGGTTAACAAGCAATGATTTAAAACTCATGGGCAATTTG
>ML783159.1:351467-372762 GCA_009831015.1 Picea engelmannii | reverse complement strand
TTTTGAAAACCATTCTCATTATTGCTTACATCAACCCTATCATTATCATTATATAAAAGAAAGATGATAATGAGTATAACCATGTCAATACTAATGCAACCCTCATCTTCTAAATATTGTTGAATTTTACCAATATAAATGCCAAAAAGGGTGGGGAAAGGGGACTCCCTTCCTTAACACTAATATAACAAATAGTCCATTAACCACTCATTGTTACATTGCAGCTTAGCAATAACCTTTTCATAAAGACTAATCACAACACTATGGATTTTATGAGGGATATTGATTTCTTCATGTCTTTTCCATAGCTTGGCTCTAGGCACAATGTTGAAGGTTTTCCTAAGATTAATGAAACAATATATGCTATCTTCTTTTCTATCTCTACAATACATAGTAATAAATTTTAGGGTGGCAAGGTGATCAATGGAAAGTATGTTGAATCCTAAACCCTGCTTTTCCTTTGGCCCTTTTATTATTGTCATCAAGTTGTTGACTAATTTTTCTTTCAAGAATCAAGCTAAATATTTTTTCTAAAAGGGAGCTATTAATGATAGTTCAATAATTGGATGGGAATCCTAGTTTCCATATTTGAAAATAAGAAAAATTAAACTTTCGGTGCATTTTTTAGGGAAACCTTTCTTAACAACTTAATGGAAAGCATGTTTAATATAACACACCAATACCAGACTCCTAAGCTTTAAGATCTTGGCTTGTACCCTTCAATGCCTTTATATTTTCCATTAGTGAAGTGCATAATCCCAAATTTTATATCCTTAGTTGG
Organism: Picea engelmannii; assembly: GCA_009831015.1. Lineage (NCBI taxonomy): Eukaryota > Viridiplantae > Streptophyta > Pinopsida > Pinales > Pinaceae > Picea > Picea engelmannii. Next base: position 371,981 of record ML783159.1, on the reverse strand, counting down.
GAAAACCTTAGTTAATGATTAGTGGCCTGGATATCATTAGAGACTTGAGGGGAAATACAATGTTTGTTAATTTAGGAGTTCTAGTCATTTATGATAATGTTACTAGATTCCTTAGGTTTTCTAGGGTGATGTTAGCCCAAACTCTTTCAGGTTCTCTCTTATGGTTAAATAATTATGTTTTTTCCTTTTTATTAAGATCTCATAGTATTTAATATTACTAGTTCTATCAGCCACATTAGAGGTGCTTCTAATATTTCTTCTTACAATTTTACTTTCTAGGTCACAACATGGGTTTGAACATTGTTTCTTTCCTCCGATACACAATTTTTTAGAATATTTTTCAAAGCAAAAGAGAGATTCAGAGTGACATTTTCATATAAATTCTCAATTGTGTCGTTTTTCAAATCATAATTAAACAACCCATATAAATTTGTGAGAAAACACATTTCTATTGTCGAAGAGAACTCAATTTCCCATATCGTGCAGAGTAGTTTCCTCAAGGGCCATATCGATACTTCAAGTTATTATGATGAGGCGATGATTAAATTATGGCTCATTATCCTCATTTATTTCAACATTATCAATTTTATTCAATAAAGAAATAAAGGATATGATATAATCAATGACACTTCTACCCTTTTGGTGAATGCAACTCATAAGGTGAGAGTTAGGGCAATGATCCAAACTATTACAAATGATTAGGTCATGGAGAGAGGTCCTCTTAAGAATCTTAGTGCCATATGAATTCATTTCAATATTTTTAGACTTGCTTCTTTTGTATTTAAGGGTTAGGTTAGCATCATTTTCTATGCATAAAGGGTTAATAGCAGTGTTTTCCCTTGAAGGTGTAAACACATGCTTATAGAATGGGGTTATTGTAAGAAGCCCATATTGAGAATAAGAGCTCATAATTAACATTTAGAGTAAAAAATTAAACTAATTAAAATTGGTCATGTGCATGAAGGGAGTGAAGAGAATCGTTGAGGTGCAAGAGGGAGTGATTTGTTGTTGTTGTTTTTCAAAGCCAAATGGTGTAGTGTAATTTGAATTTTAGTTTAAAAATATATGTAAAACATATATACATGGGTGATGAGGCTAGTGCCCAATTGATAAGATGCATTGTTGATTTGATCCCTAAGTTGACTTTATATCTAAGAATTCAAAAAAAAAAAATTCATGGAAACCATGCTTATTGTAGATGCATTGTAGAGAGAAATGGTAGCCGCCTCTCCATATGGAACAACATGGACCCCGATGAATATGGATGGGTTTTGGAATTTCTTCTAGGAAGAGATTTGGGAATTTGAAGCATACCTTTAGACCATTGCATCAACAATGTCTCAAAGCAATGATATGTTTCAAGTTCAATCCATCTTTATGATCTCTCCCATTGTCATTTAGCTTAAGTTTGGATAAGTAAGTGAGTGGGCTTGGATGAATTCAGAAGAAGTGGCGAGAGAGATGGAATATGATCCCTACGCTTCCATTATTGACTTCAATTTTGGTTCGCCACAATTATGTTGTTGACTTTATCTCTACATTGAGGATTGGTCTAGGGTGAGCTTTGGGAGCTCAAAGTATACCTTCATAGTGCGATTATCTTGAATGAGAAATCACCAACAATATTTATGATGATGAGTTAAAAAATGGAAACAATGACTATGTCAATTATACACTATGTCATGGCCATGGAAACTTGTTTTTTTGGTAAGGTGAGTTTTGTAAATATGTTAAGAGAAACTAAGGTATTCATACCCTTTTGCAATCCTCCACTCAATTTAAGAGAAACTAAATATGGTAAATATTTGCAGATCATCTAGGAATTATATGGAGATCATCCCACATAAGAAGAATGAAGAGAATTAGTAATGGTACAAGAAGGATGGGGGGATAAAGAAGGGAGAAGAAGAAGGAAGGTTATGGTGGTGGGGAGTGTAATACCCAGGTTTCCCCCAGTTTGTAAATATAACTATAATTGGCCAAGAGACTATGGCGGACTAAATATGTGTGAATTTTTTATTTGATGAACCTTTGTATAAAAGGGTCAATGTATGAATTTTTCTGTTGTTAATAGAAATTTGATATGTGTGGAACAATTGTTGAAAGGGGGGAAGTTTTCCAAGATAGACCATGGATTCTATGAGAGAGATGGTGAAGGGAAACCAAGAATGGTTGAGATGACCCTCACCAGACCAGTACATACTGGGTGTAATTTCTCAACATTCCTTTGACCTAAAAATGAATTACCAGTCAGGCTGGTAGTTGGAAGGCCATCCTTAAGAGTTAATGAGGAGATGGGGCAGGGTACCCATCTGTAAGGCTTCCAGGCCTGACCACAAATTGGGATTCAGAACCATGCAACCTTGTTGAGGAAGGCAAGAAAGGAGGTAATTTGGGGATAGAGAAAGATCTACAAGATAACAGAGTAGATAAAACACTCTTCCGAGAAGAGAAGGGAAACATATTTCGACTCTGGAGTTGAGAGGAAAAAAGTTGAGCAGTAAGCTCGATCTGGATATAAGAAGCCATGGGCAGGGTTGGATACAAGCTGATAAACGAGACTAACGAGTGACCAAGGAAGTACTCGTGCAGACCTCCTTGCTTGGAATACAGAAAACCAGTTTCCAAGTTCCCGTGGGAGGAGGAGAGTAACCTCCGTCCCTGACTGTTGTGGAGCAAGGAGAAAGAATATCTCTTAGAGCACCATGGTCTACCTTGGGGGTGGCCAGTGGTAAATCCGTCAGGAGTGAATGTTCCTATGGTTGGGAGGAAATAAACACCCCTTTTAGCAGTTGCTTCACATTTTCCAGTTGTGATAAGTATTTTCATACTCTGTGTATTATATTGGATGTGATGATGAAATGTCTGTGTTTATGATTCAATCTTTCAGTATTTGAACAATTATTAGAAATGATCTTTAATTTCTGTAAGCTGTTATATCTATATGATCTTTGATTTATCTCAGTTTAACTGTTAGAGAGTCATGGGATGTGAGTCCATAGGAGAGTCAAGATAGGAGTAACTAAAACACCTAAGTCTTTTCAATCCTTTGAATTCACCTTAGCGGGAATGTCAAAGTTCATCTTTGTGTGAGAAGGGTGTTTCCCTTCAGACTAACCACCCATCTGACTGAGGGCCCAAGCCCATGCCCATAACCCCTTTGTTTCAAAAATGGATTTGCGCTTAGCCCCCAAGAATTCCCAAAGGACCCATGTGACCAAGGCTTAGGAACCCTGCGCTAGTCTGAAAGGAGATAGCTCTTTCGGCTTCGGGACTTTAGGACTTGTGACTCCACAACCCTCGAAAACAACCGAAGGCCGAAGTCGTGAATTGATGAGGGTCATCGATCTGGGGATTCAATGAAGATCTCTATCAACTGTTAGATAGAACGTAGGAAGGGAAGTGTTAAGTGCTTCGACGAAGTGCTACTTTGGGGGAATATGAGTGGTCTAGCACCAAAACTCTCGAATGTCAGAGTCACAGTGTTAATCTAGACCATTGATAATGGAGGGACACGTGTCCACAAATCAACGGTTATCCGGGAGTACGAGTATTCGACGATTTAGAGACACACGAATTTCCCCCGAAGGTCTGCAAGCCGGAGTAAATCATAGTCGTAGATGCTAGGTACACGTGGCAATAGATCCGATGTGGTCCGGAGGAAAAGATGGAATATACACACCGAACAACCGAATGTCGAACTGTCGAAGTGACATGGATCGTCCATCTTTGGATCCTTCAAAATCCCTCCCAGCCGTCGATCTAAGGGACCCACCCTCGACTACCCCACTAACGGGGAAAACTTCGTGGAGCGACACGTGGGCCCTAAGCATCCCCCATAAAGTGTTGATCGTTGAACTAGGACCATTGGACGAGTGGGCATGGGGAAAGCGATCTTGTAGTCCAGAGACTTCGTACTCTGTAGGAACATGGCCAAGATTTTGTGAAGTATGAAACCACCAAAGCCGCGAAGTAACAAGGACCATGGATCTAAGGATCCACATGAATACATCCCAACCGTATGATGGGGGTTATCATGGCTCACTGACGTCATCCCGGGTGACATGGACCCACAACCAAGGTGCCATGTGCCACCCAGATTTGGCCGATTCACAAACCCTTTATGACTATTAAAGCACAACATGTGTCACCCCTCTAATGAGGACACGTGTCACCCCTCGACCCTTGATGTGTGTCAGCTTTTGGTTCGTGCTCGCCTGGACAATGTGGCTGGTGACATATTCGGGACTCTGGGAGTTTGGATAACTTTAGTGTTCGAAATATTTAGGGCGTGGTAAAATATAGGAATGTTCAACATAAATCATCGATCGTCGAAGGGCCAAGGCCACATTGTGAAAATTCATAAGATTGCAGTGAAGGTTGATAAAGGAAGGTCTAATGACAATCGTCGATCGTCGAACATCAATGGATCCACGACGATCGCCGACTATTGAAACGACGAAACATCAAATGTTCAACGTCGAACATCAATCATCGAAGGGCTAAGGCAACATGGCGATATTTCAAGACTTCGGGGGTTAGGAAAAAGGAGTGTTTTGTGTCGAATGTCAAGCCCCTTTTTAACCGTAGGATCTCGGTGGAGGACGTAGACCGTCGATTTCCTCCGATGTCTGTCGATTGAGGAATTCGACAACACCGTTGGAACTCCCGAAGTTTGGGAGTTTCGAAGCACCGAAACCTTTTCTAAGTAGACTCTTAGCTCCCGGTTTTCAGCCCAAGCTCACGAGGAGAACTCCGCTAGCTGGTTTAAGCACGTAATGGGAGATGTAAATTTCAGAGGAGTAGAATGAGATGGTTATTCTTAGTAAGGGACCGAAAATGAACCAAGGAAACGCGAAAATTTGATGCCCCATCCCTATAAGGGGTAGTTAGGGGTTGGGTGTGTTACAAATTGGTATCAGAGCATGGCAACAACACTTGACCTTCTTGGGTTCATGCACGAGTCACATAAAAATATTATTAGAGAACTTATTGGGTAACACTCTACCTTACCCCATTTTATAAGAAACTTGTTTGAACCTCTACTGAAGAGAGGAACAACACCTTCTACTGTTGATAGATGTTTTGGAAGTCTGCATGGTAGGTTGCTAATGTTTCCAAATAAAGAACTGACTTCACCTTGCAATGATATGTGTTGCTCATGAATTGGTAGATTAGTAACTAACAAAAAATGTTTTATCAGCACTCAAGCAGTCAGTGAACAATAGGAGAACTACAACGTAAAGGATGGTGACACATCAAGAGTTGGGGGAGAGCGCCCATAATAAAGAGGAAGAATATGAAGAAAGGAGGGTGGTGGAAACCCCTCCAAATTTGGCCGAAAATGTAAGAAGCCTCATGGAAGAATTACAGAGTTATAAGGCTGACAATGAAAGGTTGATCAAGGAGTTGAAAAATCAGATAGAAATTAATGCAGTCCTACTGCAAATTCTATCAGATACAGAAAGGAAACTACAACATGGCCCAACTTCCAGGCATGTGGACATGCATCATACTAAGAAAATTCCAAGTCCACCTGAGATACAGAAGCATGGTCCTGAAAGTGGCCACACCAAGAGGAGCACCTCCAAGAAGGCCCAACATGGAGCCAAGAGACATCCAATGGAATATTCCTCTGGTGAGGACACTGACAACTCTAAGGAATCTTCTAGTGGAAAAACTAGTTCCCATTCTCAGACGAGTGGAAAGAAGAGGAAACATTCCAAGAGTTGTTACCCTGAAGAATTAAAGAAATCCAAACCACCCACCTTTGATGGAGAAATTAAGAAGTGGGAAGAAGCAGAAGTTTGGCTACTCGGCTTGAAGAAGTACTTCAGAGTCCATGACTACTCTGAAAACTTAAAGGCTCAGAGAACCATTTTCAACATGAATGGGAAAGATTCCATTTGGTGGGAGGACCTTAGGAATGTAAAAGGAGTCCATGAGAAGGCATTGTCATGGAAACAATTTGAGAAATACTTCAAGAAGAAGTACATGTCAGAAAAGTACTTTGATGGAGAGACTAAGGAATTCTATGAACTCAAGCTGGGACAACTCACCATAGATTAGTATATCAACAAATTTCTTGAGGTGATGAGGTACGGGCCCTACATAAAGGATGAAAAGGTAAATATGCAACAATTTATTAGTGGCTTACCTCAGTCCTGCTAGGACAAAATTGAGTTTGATGAGCTAAAAACCTTAGAAGATACTATTCGAAAAGAAAGGTATTTCTATGAGCAATTCAAGAGTAAGACAAAACCCTATGAAGACTGGAAGAAGAAAAACAATTCGGGATTCAAGAAGAAGGGGTTTAAACCCTCGATATTTAAGAGCCCTGGTAAGAGCTCTAGGATGATCCTTCCTACCAGAAGTGTGTATTAGCAAAATTTTCCATCCCAGAGTGGAATTAAACCATTTAGAGAAGCTCCAAGTAAGATTGATAACACGAAGAGAGAACCCTTGAAATGTTGGGGTTGTGGAGAGGAACATCTGCTAAGGGACTGTCCACATAGGCAACAGAACAATGGGAGGGTCTACAACATCCAAGAGGCTACCACAGTCAATTATGTGACTAGGATCCTGCCACAAATTTATTCAGCCTTGGATAATAGACAAGATGACCACCAAGATTCAGTGGTGGAGATGGAAGGTACGATTTCCAACCATCATGTTTCCATTTTAATTGACCCTGGTTCTAATTTGAGTTATGCTTCCCTTCAAACTGTTGAGAAATGTAAATTGCAACAAGTTAAGCATGTTAAATCATGGCTGGTACAACTAGCCACTAGAACCAAAAGAAAAGTAACAGAGGTCATACCAACATGCCAATTTGTTATGAGTGGGTTTCCCACCCAAGCGAACCTAAACATACTTCCTCTAGGATCTTATGACCTGCTGATTGGCATGGAATGGTTGGTTGCCCACAAAACCAAGTTGGACTGTTACAATAAAACTTTGGAGTTTGAAAATGAAGAAGGAAGAAGGGTAACCCATACTAAAGAAGAAGTGAAGAAATATTGAAGAAAGGGGTGTCTCTTGTATGCAATACAAGTACTAAACTCTGTTGAGAATGACAAACCCAACCTAGAGAACCATCCCATATTAAGAGAATATAAATATGTATTCCCAGATGAGGTACCGGGCCTACCTCCAATAAGGGATATTGAATTTTCAATAGAACTTGTACCAGAAGTAGTGCCAATGTCTAGAACACCCTATAGAATGAGTACATCGAAGCTAGTTGAGCTCAAACTACAGCTGAAGGAGATGTGGGACAAATGATACATTTGGCCTAGTGTGTCTCCATGGGGAGCACCAACCTTGTTTGTGAAAAACAAAGATGGCACACTCGGACTGTGCATAGATTATAGACAACTCAATAAGATGACCATCAAGAATAAGTATCCCTTGCCAATGATCGATGGCTTGTTTGACCAATTAAGGGGTTCTATCATCTTCTCCAATATTGACTTGAGGTCTAGATACCATCATTTCCGAATTAAAGATGAAGACATCCATAAGACAACCTTTAGGACAATATATGGTCACTATGAATTTGTGGTGGTGCCATTTGGGCCTACCAATGCACCGACCACTTTTATGTGCTTAATGAATAACACATTCAGAAATTTCTTGGATAGGTTTGTGTTGGTTTTCATTGATGATATTCTAATTTATTCCAAGAATAGGGAAGAGCATGAAGAACATCTCAAGCTAGTACTCCACGTGTTAAGAGAACATCAGCTCTATGCTAAGCTTAGTAAGTGTGACTTTTTCCAGAAACAAGTCCATTACTTAGGACATGTTATTTCTGAGGAAGGAGTGACAGTTGATCCTGACAAGATTAAAGCCATCATGGATTGGCCTACCCCAAAGGATGTATCTGATATCAGATCCTTTATGGGCCTGGTGGGATACTATAGGAAATTCATAAAAGGATTCTCCAAGATTGGTTTCCCAATCACCTCCCTTCAGAAAAAGGGAGTTAAATTCATTTGGACATCAAAATGTGAAGAAAGATTTCAAGAGCTAAAATACCTTCTAACCAATGCACCTGTGTTGAATATTCCAGACCCAAACAAAGACTTCCTTATGTGTACATATGCCTGCAAGGAAGGGCTTAGAGGAGTCCTTATGCAAGAAGGACATGTGATTTTCTACAAATCCAGAAAATTGAATGAGCATGAAGTCAATTATGTGACCCATGATATGGAATTGGCTTCCATAGTACATGCTTTAAAAATGTGGAGGCATTACCTTCTAGGTAGGATATTTGTACTTATGACAAACCATAGTGGATTGAGGTATTTGTTTGACCAACCAAAACTCAATGTGAGACAAGCTAGGTGGATGGCTCTCCTTAGTGAGTTTGATTTTGAAATCAAACATATCAAAGGAAAGGAGAATAGGGTGGTTGATGCCCTTAGTAGAAGCATGAAAGTATTTCACTTGGCAGCTATAAGCATCAATGAATCAGACATCAAAGAGAGGATCAAAACTGCACAAGAAACTTATGCATTTTTCAAGACCATGACATCATACCTAAATCAAGAGCCCACAAGGTTGAAGTATGAAGGTTATAAAATGATTAATGATGACCTGTTGACTTACAAGGGAAGATTATACATTCCAAATTGTGACGACTTGAAGAGGTTCATAATGGATGAACTACATAAAAGACCATATACTGGTCATCCTGGTTATCAGAAAATGATCATGGCCACTAGGAAACTATTCTATTGGCCTGGACTGAAAAAGGACATAGTTGATTACTTAGCTAAGTGTCTATAATGTCAGCAAGTCAAGGTAGAGCACCGACACCCAACATGGATGTTGTATTGCCTACCAATTCCCTAATGGAAATGGGAAACCATCTCCATGGATTTCATCATAGGATTACTAGGAACAACCAAACAGAACAATGCCATCATGGTAGTTGTGGACAAACTGAGCAAGGTTGCTCACTTCATACCCATCAAGTCAACTTGAAAGGCAATAGATATTGCCAACATATTTATGAAAGAGATATTCAGACTGCATGGCATGCCTAAGGAAATTATATCTGACAGAGATGCAAATTTTACTTCAAACTTTTAGAAATCTTTGTTTGTTGGTTTTGAAACAAAATTACTCTTTAGTAAAACCTATCACCCTCAAACTGATGGGAAAACAAAGAGGGTAAACCAAGTATTAGAAGACATGTTGAGCATGCATGTAATGCATCAATCCAAGAAGTGGGAGGACTACCTACCCCTGGTAGAATTTGCTTACAACAATGGCTATCAAGAGGCATTAAAAATGATCCCTTTTGAAGCCCTCTATGGAACGCAGCGCAACAATGCGATCAACTGGAACAACCTAGTAGATAGAGTTACAATCGGGCCAAATATTCTAAAGGAAATGGAACATCAAGTGATTTAGATCAGGAAAAATCTAAAGATATCCCAGGATAGACAAAAGAGCTATGGAAACATGAAAAGGACTCCTACAGAGTTCAAAGTAGGGGATCGTGTGTATCTCCGAGTCAAACCCAGGAAAATATCCTTGAGGATGGGAGCTTGTGCCAAGTTGGCACCTCGGTATTGTGGAACCTTTGAAGTTTTGGATAGAGTGGGACCAATAGCCTATCGGCTAGTACTCCCTCCCACAGTGAAAACACATAATGTTTTCCATGTTTCCTTATTAAAGAACTATGTACATGATTCTAATCATTAAATTGACTGGTCTATAATTTAGGTGGAACCCGAGGGAGAATTCCTGCCAGAACCTCAATGCATAATAGTCAGGAAGGAAACCCCACTCATGAAAAAACCCATTGCAGAGGTCAAGGTGCAATGGAAACACTTTGGCCCAGATGAGGCTACATTGGAAATGGAGGATTCCATGAGACATGCATATCCATTTTTGTTTACTTTTGTACATATAGAGCACATTGACAGATAGAACATCGAGGACAATGTTACTTTAAGGGGGAGCCGATTGTAATACCCCTTTCCCCCCAGTTTGTAAATATAACTATAACTGGCCAAGAGACTATGGCAGACTAAATATGTGTGAATGTTTGATTTGATGAACCTTTGTATAAAAGGGTCAATGTATGAATTTTTTTGTTATTAATAGAAATTTGATATGTGTGGAACAACTGCTAAAAGGGGGAAAGTTTTCCAAGATAGACCATGGATGCTATGAGAGAGATGGTGAATGGAAACCAAGAATGGTTGAGATGACCCTCACCAAACCAATACATACTGGGTGTAATTGCTCAACAGTCCTTTGACCCAAAAATGAATTACCAGTCAAGTTGGTAGTTGGAAGGCCATATTCAAGAGTTAATGAGGAGATGGGGAAGAGTACCCATCTGTAAGGATTCCAGGCCTGACCACGAATTAGGATTCAGACCCACACAACCTTGCTAAAGAAGGCAATAAAGGAGGTAATTCAGGGACAGAGAAAGATCTGCGAGATAGAAGAGTAGAGAAAACACTCTCCCGAGAAGAGAAGGGTAGCATACTCCGACTCTAGAGTTGAGAGCAAAAAATCTGAGCAGTAAGCTCGATCTGGGTATAAGAAGCCATGGGCAGGGTTGGATACAAGTTGATAAATGAGACTGACGAGTGACTGAGGAAGTACTCGTGCAAACCTCCTTGCTTGGAGTAGAGAAAACCAATTGCCAAGTTCACGTGGGAGGATGAGAGTAACCTCCGTCCCTGAATGTTGTGGAGCAAGGAGAAAGAATCTCTCTCAGAGCACCATGGTCTAGCTCAGGGGTGGCCAGTGGTAAATCTGTCAGGAGTGAATGTTCCTATGGTTGGGAGGAAACAAGCACCCCTTTTAGCAATTGCTTCACATTTTCCAGTTGTGATAAGTATTTTCATACTCTATGTATTATATTGGATGTGATGATGAAATGTCTGTGTTTATGATTCAGTCTTTCAGTGTTTGAACAATTATTAGAAATGCTCTTTAATTTCTATAAACTGTTATATCTATATGATCTTTGATTTATCTCATTAATTGTTAGAGAGTCATGGGATGTGAGTCCGTAGGAGAGTCAGGATAGGAGTAACTAAAACACCTAAGTTCTGTCGATCCTTTCAATTCGCCTTAGCGGGAATGTCAAAATTCATCTCTGTGTGAGAAGGGTGTTTCCCTTCAGACTAACCACCCATCTGACCGAGGGTCCAAGCCCATGTCCTTAGCCCCTTTGCTGCAAAAATGGATTTGCGCTTAGCCCCCAAGAATTCCCAAAGGACCCATGTGACCAGGGCTTAGTAACCATGCGCTAGTCCGAAAGGAGCTATCTCTTTCAGCTTCGGGACTTCGAGACTTGTGACTCCACAACCCTCGAAAATAGACAAAGGTCGAAGTCACAAATTGACGAGGGTTGTCGATCTGGGGATTCAGTGTAGTTCTCTATCAACCGTTAGATCGAATGTAGGAAGGGAAGTGTTAAGTGCTTCGACGAAGTGCTACTTTGGGGGAATAGGAGTGGTCTAGCATCGAAACTCCCGAATGTCGGAGTCGTCGAGTTAATCTAGATCATTGATAATGGAGGGACACGTGTCCACTGATCAACGATTATCCAGGATTTTGGGTATTCGATGATTTAGAGACACGTGAATTTCCCTCGAAGGTCTGCAAGCCAGAGTAAATCCTAGCCGTAGATGCTAGGTACACGTGGTGATAGATCTGACGTGGTCCAAAGGAAAAGTTGGAAGATACATGTCGAACACCTGAATGTCGAACTGCCGAAGTGACGTGGATCGTCGATCCTCGGATCCTTCGAAATCCCTCCCAACAGTCGATCTAAGGGACCCACCCTCGACTACCCCACTAATCGGGAACACGTTGTGGAGCGACACGTGGGCCCTACTTGTCCCCCGTCAAGTGTTGACCGTTGAACTATGACCATTGGATGAGTGGGTACGTGGAAAGCGATCCCATAGTCCGGAGACTTTGTGCTCCCGAGGAACCTGGCCAAGAGTTTGCAAAGTATGAAACCATCAAATCCGCGATGTAACAAGGACCGTGGATCTATGGATCCATGTGAATGCATCCCCACCGTATGATGGGGGTTGACGTAGCTCACTGACATCATCCCAGGTGACGTGGACCTGCAACTAGGGTGCCACGTGTCACCCATATTTGGTCGATTCACGGACCCTTTATGACTATTAAAGCATGACATGTGCCACCCCTCTAATGAGGAAACATGTCACCCCTCGACCCTCGCCACATGTCAGCTTCTGGTTCGTGCCCGCCTGGCCAACGTGGCTAGTGACGTATTTGAGGCTCCGATAGTTTGGATAACTTCGACGTTCATAATATTTAGGGCATGGTAAAATATAGGAACATTCAACGTAAATCGTTGATCCTCGAAGGGCCAAAGCCACGTGGCAAGAATTCCGAATATTGGAGTGTAGGTTGATAAAGGAAATTCCAATGACGATCGACGATCGTCGAACACCGATGGACCAATGAACACCAACTGCCGAAGCACCAAAACATCGGACGTTCAACGCAAAACGTCGAATGCCGATTGTCGAAGGGCTAAGGCCACATGGCGATATTTCGGGACTTTGGGGATTAGGAAAAGGAGTGTTTCGCACCGAATGTCGAGCCCCTTTTTAACCGTAGGATCTTGGTGGAGGATGTAGACCGTCGATTTCATCTGTTGTTCGTCGATCAAGGAATTCGACAACACTGTTGGAACTCCCGAAGTTCGAGAGTTCCGAAGTGATAAAACCTTTCCTAAGCAACCTCTTAGCTCCTGGTTTTCAGCTCGAGGTCACGAGGAGGACTCTGCTAGTTGGTTTAAGCACGTAATGGGAGATGTAAACTTCGGAGGAGCAGAATGAGATGGTTCTTATTAGTAAAGGATCGAAATGAACCAAGGAAATGTGAAAATTTGATGCCCCATCCCTGGAAAGGGTAGTTAGGGGTTGGGTGTGTTACAGGGAGCAAAAGGATGGTGTAGAAAAAAAAAAGGGAGGAGGGGATGAAGGGAAGAAGGGTGGTGTTGACCTAGATACCTCCTCAATATTATCTTTATATAAAACAAAAGGTTGTAAATAATTGAGATTGACTACCAAGATTTGAAGCTCTACCATTTACAATTAAAGAACGTCAATGTTTTAAGAAGAGGGGATTTTGCTACTATCTACTCAATTATGTGATCACTTATCTAAATAAAATATAGATACAAGATTATAAGGTATTTGAAACCATAGAAATGAGTGGGTATATTTGTAAAAATAAAGTACTCGAGCTCCAAACATTGGAGTAAGTCAACTAAAAGAGAGATTCAAGAACATTTGTTAGACTACTTCATGTCCATCTTCACCTTCATAAGTTATACCTACCATAGTAATTTTTTTACTATTTTTGCACCTGCAAAACGAATCCATCTCCTAACCACAAATATTTATTTCATAGAACTCCTTATCTAAAAACCCGTCCAATGAATATTAAAGCATTCAAGTTGAGTATAATGGAAGAAAAGGATGTTATCAACCGTGTGTATTCTTTCTTTTTCTTCTTGTATAATAAAAAAATCATGGGAGAAATAAAGACAGGAGAGTAAAGTTCAAAGAAATTTCCATCTTTGAGAGGGGGAAAAGAAACATATTGTATCTCTCGAAGGAAGATGTGAGAGGATGTGAAAACATAGTAATTATTCTGAAAGACCACTCCATCTCTCCCTTCCCTTTCCTATGGTTGGACACAAGAAAAGGCTAGATCCAACTAGCAAGGAAGTGGAAGATTCCAATACTTATGGATTAATCTAGTTAGGAAGTGGAAGAGTAGAGATAATGACAGTTCAAAAATGTGTTTTGGGCAGCTTGAATCCTTGGGGAACTGAAAGGTTGTTATTTGAGGATAAAATGGTCTTGTTAATCCCATCAAAATTAAATAAACTGATAGGGAATCATTCTTTAGTATGAATATCGTCTAGGTGGTATATCACGACATTAGGTACTTAGCAACACCATGAATGGTGGTTGTTTTCCTTTTCAGTAATTAGACACATGTAAAGGTTTCTAAATCCATCTAGCAAGGAATTGAAATATTGTAATACTAATGGATTAAGCCAATAAGGTAGTGGAAGAGTAGAGATACCGATGGATCAAAATTGTGTCCTTGACAAACTTGAATGCTTGGGGAACTGAAAGATTCTAATTTGAGGATATGAAGGTCTTATCAACCCACCAAAATCAAATAAGTTGTCACGGAAGAATGATTTAGCATGAATCTAGGCTAGGTGGTATGTCATAATGCCAAGTACTTAAAAACAACTTGAATGGTGATTGTTTTTCTTCTTTAGTGTAACATATTAGCCTAAAATTTGAAGAGAAGAGATGGGTTACAGAGAGGCAGTATGCTTTCCTAAATCTACCATGATTCTTCACATTAGGTTTTATAGACTACACTATAGACAATGATCAGTTGGAATTTCTTGGAAATGATGCTAGAATTGTGTGCAAATACAACAACAATTTCATAACATGTATTTTTTTATTGAATATATTATTATGATGCTAATATGATGCTATACATTTACATAAAAGACATTATTTTGACACAATATGATGCAAACACAATGCCTTCGATGCATGACGAATTTTAGCAACGTGAAAATGACATAAAAATGGCAATAATATGATGCAAGTACGACACAAAACAAAAAAATAACGTTTTTCAATGTTTTTCAGCATCATGGGTTCAATGCAAACTCAATGCCAACTTGATGCAAAAATCACATTGTAAAATCCCAATGTGCACTGGAAAAAAATGAAAATAGAGAAATTGGTTGTGGAAACACAAAACAACAATGCTACAAACCCATATTGTAGTAGTGTCTCTCCAATTCTCCTACCTTTTATGTATTTCTAAAGATGGTTGGGCTTCCAACCTTTCTTTTCCCCAAAAGCCCAATATATCCAACCATGTTTTGGTGTTTTGGGAGACAAAACGATCAAATTTATCGTTGAAATTTGGTGGACATGTGGAGATAGCTATCTACTTGCTAATATCAACATTTCATCACAAACGAACACCATACAATTGATTTATGGCCAAATTATATCTACAATGATTTTGCGTTTTTGAAGAGTAACTAAGGAAGATTTGTTATGGGCATGTGTATATATGTGCCATCTCACTATATGCCAAATTTAGTCTCCACACAACTTTATATGCCCCTATTATGTCAAAAATATGAAACTATTTTTAACGCTAGCCTGCTTTTGTAGCAACTATGTAACATAGTTCTCCACTTCTAATTTTTGACATTAAACTTATAACATAACTCATAGTAAATCATCAACAAACCGTTTTATTTTATTCATAATCCTCTTTCAAATTACTATACATTCTTAACATCAAGTCCAAGGCTCTCTTATTCCTCTTTGAAAAGCATTTGGAACAACTTATCCTAGTTTAAGAGAACGAGTCTAGACAAATATGGAAATATATGTTTCTTGATAATCTATGACCATTAACAATCAAGTGATTAGTTTAATTTTCTTAAAACAACAGAAACAAATCATGTTTATCATGTTTTAGGCATGAAATCTCCACTACCCTTGCAAACAACTCACCCTCCGTTGTAGATGTCTAGAGCCTATAGATGTTGGCCATGTACTTATATTCATGTATTGATATGAGCGAATTGTGTTTCTACCTTTCTGACATGTAGACCATGAGTTTGCAATGTATCAATATGCTCAAAATGTTCTCACATGGTGTTAGAGTGGAATTCTAAATACTAAATATATACAAAAATGTGATTTCAACTTACATTGCTTGGAGTGGTGTCCAAGTCTTACCCATAGAAGTCCTCCAGGGTATGGAGGTAGGGTATTTCTTACAAGAATCATACCTTCTTTCCTTTGTTGTCAATGTATGATTAGATTTAAATTTTTAATTTTTTTCCAATTTTTAGGGGAATGGGCCAATGCCACCTCATAAACCTTTAAGCTTAAGCTAGGTTTTCCAACATCCTTCGTCGTGGCTTCTAAAGTTGCATTTACAACCATGTCAACATGTCCCTATAATTGCATGGAGAAAAGTGGATTGCATTTTTACATCTCTCGTGATATTAATAAAATATATGAAAATGAATTTAACCTTCCATATCAAATCTTTTAATAATAAACTAAATATTTAGCATAAATCAATTTTTATCCCCAAACTTTTAAGTACTTAAAAATTTTCCCTTAGTTTTTTAACTAAATATTTAACATAAATCAATTTTTATCCCCAAACTTTTAAGCACTTAAAAATTTCTCCTTAGTTTTTTAATCTCATTTAAGATAATTTTATATTCCCTAATTAAAAAAAAAAACTTCGCTTAAAATAAATCTGTGCTACTTTTATTTTAGCATACCACTTAGCTCTCAAGCATCCAATCAACAACAAATATATATAGTGGATGAAGGCTTCTTAATGTGCCCAACCTCTATGGTCACTTATAACCATTTATCTCTCATTTGAGGTCTATAATTCTACTATCACAATTTTGATTTTTGTCAAATTGTAGATTGGTTCATGACAAGGGACCATGTGGCATGAGAGTGTAGAGAATGAATATAAGAGTGGTAGAATGAATGATCATGAGAGAGATAATGGAATGATGGTTAGTTTTTCTTATGATAGGAGAATGAAGTATTCTTACACTTCCTCATAATGATTGTACTTGGCCCATGTCCCACTAACTACAAGTGAGATTCCACACGAACCTCTACGTGCATTGAATGATTGACTTTTTAAGCCAATGGAGGTGGATGGCTTCATTTAATTCACATGATGGAGAAGAAATGAGATCATAGGGTGAAACTTCACAATAAATAATTACTTACTTATAAGATCCATTTCATCTTTCTCTCTAGTGGAATCATAGCCCTTCTTGTGCTCTCTATAGCCAACTTAAACCATTTTACAAACACACACACACACACACATACACACACACACAATTCATTCTAGTACACGCGCACACACACATACATGCACACACACACACAATTCATTCTAGTACACGCGCGCGCGCGCACACACACACACACACACACACACAATTCATTCTAGCATTAATATTCATAGAGCTTGAGTTTACCGTGGCAAGTCTACCACACAGTTCATAGAAGTATATTTATATCACCTACATGCCTATGCCTAGTTATTCAATTGTCAAACATTGGCCTTGAACTCAACACAAGGAATCCATATAAACATATTTACATTATTTATACATTGAGTCATTAATTTATGCTAACATGGCTCAACTCTCATCATCATAACCACATGTTTACAATTTAAACATAATGTAATCAAATACATTTGGAAGGAATTATAACATCGTAACCGTTCCTTTTGTAAAAGTGTATGTATTCTTCCATCCATATGCTCTGGCTTTGAAAGTAGAAATGCACCCATAAATATAGTTTGGCTTTGAAAGTAGAAATGCACCCATAAATGTAGTTTTTAACTATGTTAGAATTTATTTATAGTAAACCTTTATCCGAAGGAAAGGATAGTTAATCTAAGAAAATAAACGAAGGCTAAATAGATAAATTGAAGATGAAGGTGATTTACCACTCCATGAAAAATGGAAGAAGGGAAGCGAGATGCAATGTTTGCATGGCGAACGATCCACAATGAGATAATGGATGGAACATCTATTGGACGATGGAGGGATAAGATGGGTTAACGTATGGATGGCTCTAATCATTTGAGAGGACGACGGAGGGATAAGATGGGCTAACGTATGGATGGCTCTAATCATTTAGTTAATCTCTTTAATAAAAAGGCATATTGATGAAATTAGAGTTACTTGGTTAGAATGTTGGATTGAGTTTTATTAATTATAGAATTAAATATACGTAAATAAGAAAATTCTTTTGTTTTTTTATGGTAGTAATACCATTCTATAAGTCAATAAAATGGCGGTTAACAAAATTGTGGTTAATTGTGAGATTAGAGTTTTTTTTATAAGGTAGTATGGAAAGAAACAATCTAACAAATAACAAGAAAAATTGTATTTTAATATTTACAAGTATTATTGAGCTAAATGTTAATTGGGTTTAGTTTTAGTGGTTGGAAGAAATGATGGTCATCCTCCCTACCTGGGTTTGATTTCTGGAAATGACATGTGACATGTTTAGCTCATAACAAGTATATATGGTAATGACTTTGAGCCATGCCATCCTCCAAATGAGAAAAAGTACTTAGCTAAATGTATTAGTTATATAGATCACTCTTATACACTTTAAATATTTCTTTTATTGTATTTTGAAATGATTTTTACGATTGTAAAATATCTTCTCTTCTCTTTACATTGCATTTATTATATAATAAAAAATGCACAAATCAATGTAAATATACATTTTTATTGCATTACTGAGTGTTAAAACAACAAAGTAGCTAATTTGATAATAAAAAAAAAACTCAATAGAAAATTTAAACTATTCTTGTAACATGAAATGTAAACAAACAAATGAAGAAGGTAAAGTATCTTATTATTGCCCATTTAAATCAATTTGGCATGTCACACAATGTGTATTAAGTCTCTTTGATGACATAGGAAAACCAAGTATGGAAGGTTAAACGTCAAGTTCCCTCACACACATACACAAGTGCTTTACACTCATTGGGATTTGAACCCCGATTATTTTCATGGTGGTGTCTCATTCCAACCATAAGCTACAACTTGATGACATCGATGTTTTTTATCGTCATGTAAGATCAACAAGGTTTATCAGATAAATAAAGGGAAAGAGACTAAATATTCTTCAAAATGTCATCTTAATAATTGACATGGTGAAAATGAAAATACCAAGGTCATTATGGTTTTTGTAAGCCAAGATTTTGAAGAGTAATTAAACTATAAAATAGATGAAGTTACATTTTAAATTATTAAGGATAGGGAAAGTTAAAAGAAAAGAGTGTTCATCTTGAATCTCTTTTATATCACAAATTTTACAAATTCACTTATTCCAAAGTATTTTGGGGTTTTTCTATGCCATAGGCTAAACATTCTACGAAATGACGATTTTTTTGGGGACATTTTCCCGAAATCCGGCGAGAAATTGTTAGATTCGTAGATTTGAGTGATTATTTCTATATAATCCGAGTGCCCCAGAGGTTTTTCAACATGTTGAATCCATTTCTGCATTCATAAATGGATTTTGAACAACAAAAAACAATGATTCATGTGAATTTATATCGTCGGATTCCGATGAAAAAAGTCATTTCATAGAATAACGAGACACCGCCTTATTCTATTGAATAATGTCACTAATGGGCATTAGTTTTTATTTCACAAATTATGTAAAACATATTAATATCAATATTATTAATTTTATTATTTTCTTTTATGTTTTAATTGTTCAGTCACATTTTCTAATTACCAGTTCAAATTTTTGATCAATCAAACCGCCATGCCATCTATACAATCAAGGTTACCATCCATCATTACTACACAACACGTGCGCGGAACCTACCACTGGACATAACAATTTGTGTGGAGGTTAGCCATCTATCAATAGGTTGTATGCTATAGGTTTGGCCTGGGTAAGGTCGGTTGCGTCTGGTTGATAGGTCATTATCCATCTCAATGATCTCAATAGTAATGTTTAGCTACAGAGATTAAGCTGCGTATATAATATAGAGAAAATGAACATTCTCAAGTTATTATTAATGGTACAAGGCAATATGGTGGCAAAGAAGCTGGTTATTATGAAGGATCTTGTATTTCCTCTCATCTTGAGGATGGTACCCAAGGTAAACCCTAGAATCTCTAGGACACAATGCCAATCAACAACAAGGCTCAAAGTCATTACAATAATATATTCATTAAAAACTCTACATATCACTTGTGGGAATTGAACCAAGATAGAGAGGATAACAATTATTCCTCCCAACCACCCAAACTAAACCCAATTAACATAATAATTACTACTCATACTAAAAACATTAATAAAAATGATTTATATTATAAACCATATAAAAAAATAAAAAATGTGTCCCATTTCAATTAGAAAATGAAATAAAAAATATTACATATATTTGAAACATCAAAGTATGGTATCATACTAGAATAAACTCTTATATAAAGTTAATTTAAACAAATTTAATGCTTAAATCAAATAATCATATGTGAACTTACAATAATCTATGTGCACAAGGAAAGGGGTACCAATTTTAACGTAAAAAACATAAATTTGGATTGCTTAATTCCTAATAGTGAAGAGTCTTTAGTAAACAAGTTTTACAATGCGTACAAAGCTCTTACCTTGGATACACAATGTCAATAAAAGTTATATACGGTTGAGACATTAACATAAAAGACTATTGTGTAGTTGCATTTGATGTTGAAATTTTTTAAAGAGAATAGTTGCAGAATATTTAGGATGGTAAACTTTGTGTATGGGGGTTTAGTATAAAATTTAAATTATATGTGTGGGGGGATTTGTATTACGTTAGTGTGTAGTGAAGGTTTATAATTTTTTT
>ML783159.1:318759-351364 GCA_009831015.1 Picea engelmannii | reverse complement strand
TATATATATATATATATATATATATTTTGTAACTAGTGGAATCAACAATTGGGTTGGTCTCGTATTTGTGTGACATGGAGTTAATTTCGATCCGCTACTACTATAACCTTCAGGTGTCATACATATGTCTCTTTCACAAGTACAGGTAAATCGGGGAGATTTGAACTCGGAACTTCATTGAACATAACACTTCATATCATGACACTTGCTAATTGAGCTGCCCCCCGGGAGCTAATAAAAAATATTTATACTTATTATTATTTAAAAATTTCAATTTATGAAGGTTGATCTTTATTTTTAAACTAATTTGAAAAAAGTGTGTTTAGTTCACTAGGGTTGGTTGTGCATTTTTAGACTGGTTACTAGCCTAGGCACTTGTAATACCTTGGTTTTAACTCTTGGAATATATTGGATCAAATTATGTATAATTTGTAAATGCATGGCATAATTGTAGGAGTTAAACCAACCATGTGAGTTTAGGTAAATAACCTCATTTGTAAATCATGTAAATATGTTAGTATGGATACTTAGTGTGGAGATTAAGGGGAAATCCCAACTACTAAATGGATAAGCATGTAGATGATGTAAATATACAAGTGGACTATGTGGTAAGCTTGACATGGTGAACTCAAGATATGTAAATATTAATGATAGAATCTAATATATAATAGTGGTCCAAGATGGTCAAGGAAAGCACACGAGGGGTTATGATTCCACCAAAGGAGAAGAAGAAATGGGACCTATGGGAAAACAATCTTCCATTGTCAAATGTCAACCTAGGATCTCATTTCTTTGTCACCGTGTGCATTAAATGAACCCTTCCACTTCCATTGGATTAGAAATCCAATCATTAAATTCATGTAGATGTTGATGGGAAATCTTTTCATGTAATTATTGAAGCATAGGCTGAGTATGATCATTATGGGGAAGTGTAAGTGTACTTTGTTATATAGTTGAAAAGATTGTAACCCATCATTTCCCTCAACTCCCTCATTATCACTCATTCTATCATTCTAGTATTCATTCTCTACAGTTTCATTGTGCATTCTCCCTTGTAAACCATGAATCAATCTAGAATTGACCAAAATTAGTGTTGTGAAAGAGGACTTATAAACTTTGGATGAGATATAGATGGTTTTAGGTGAGAATAGAAAGTAAGCAACTTAGGAAGCCTTCACCCACTATGTTATTGCTTCTCATTAACCTCTTGAAAACCAAGTTTTATTCTTCCAAGTTATTCTCATAAGACATTTAGTAAATTGGACCATTTTTGTCTACACTAAAGAGCATTGGAAGGGAAAATATCCCCTAGAAACTATTGAATAGAAAAATAAAATGTCTTCCTTATATTGTGTATATTGTGTAAAGAAGTGGAAAGAATGCCATAATTGTTTGATAATTGGATTAAATGCCTCAAATGATTTGTAATGAACGGATCAACTAAGCCATGAAAGAAAATAAATTTAATTAGTATACTACTTATTAGTCCCTGCCCTTTGGGCTGTAGGGACTATTAGTAAACGATTTTTAGTTCTTATGCACTGAAACCAATGCAACATGGACCATCTTAACCAAAGTTTAGAGAGTTTTATACAATTTCTTAACTCAGATTTGATTTTTATTCTAACTTTTTAGTTTGAGGTCTTATTTGGCCTCTTCCCGAGGTAGAGGGAGAACATATACAAAGTATTTTGTTTGACACTCAAGAAATGATGACTAAGTTAATATGTACATTTTTTGAGGTGAACTAATGCTATCTCTCGAGATAATCTCTTGAGATAGCATTAGTTTGTTAACATTTTTTGTTAACACTAGTTTTTTCATATCTCATCCTTTAATCCTTTAGCCTGGCATGCTTGTTGTGTCAAGTAGATATGCGGACACATGCTTGTTGTGTCAAGTAGATATGTGGACAACTATCAAAGAGCATCCTTTTGAGTGGCATGTGTCTTCGGTTCTATCTAAATGTCTCCGATTCTAGATAAATGAAGAATACCATAGTCCATCATTGTCCATCATTGTCTGTCTTTGCTTGTCCATCACTGTCTTTGTTTTTCCATCAATGTATTTTCTTTCTTTTACTATCACCAATGGCTCGCCCAGTTTCTGCAGGAAGCAAAAATAATGAAGAAGAGTGTCTTTTCTTTATTTCACTATCAGCAATGGCTCGCCCTGTTTTAGCAGGAAGTAGAAATCACGAAGAATATGCCATGGTAGTGTCTTATGTTTTAACAAAAAGTAGAAATCACGAAGAAGATGCCATGGTAGTGTGTACTTGGCTTTGATAAGATAGAAGGTTTCTGCAAAATAGAAGGTAAGTCAAATAATACATAATTTATTTTCCTTCTCAGTAAAATTCTAACCTGTGAATTTTTTTTTCCTATCTAGAGGTTTACAAATTTGGTGATTGTCAACAAAAATCAAATAGAAAATGGAATTGTGACGGTGGCTTAGTATATCCTTTATCGGCTAATAATGATGATTGATTATAGGCTTAACATTAAGTTTATAAATGTATTTCTCCACTTCAACAATTAAAGGAAACTAGTACATCAAGGAGAAATAAAGTACTTTGTACATTTGGCACTACACTCACTAAGAATAAAACAGAAACTAGAGAATTCAACAAGCTAGTTCCATTCATTTCTAAGAAAAAAAAAACATAAACTATAGAAGGCAACAAAATTGTTAAAAACATTTCAATGCTGTCAATTTTTTCCCCTATTTCCTGATTTACAAATTTTGTGATTGTCAACTAAATTCAAGTAGAAAATGGAAATTTGCATGGTATTACTCAATTTTTGGTTTTATCTAGCTAAACCAATGGGCAAGAAAGTATATTATCGAATTTCAACCAAACCTTTATCTTTTTACAAGTTTTCAAGTAGAAAATTTTGATAATTATATATATCTGCATTTCAAATAAAAACTTGGAAAACCTATTATCAGAAGACATAACCTTCTTTTCAGAGAAGAAAAGACACCACACAACTCCCGGAGGCCTTTCCATTCCAAATCTATTTAAGCAAAATCCTAGCGGTGAAGTTGCTTGACCGAGGCTTGAAATTGGAGAAAGAGAGCAATGTATCTAATGCATGCATCTCTAGTGGAAACCTGAAAACTAAAAAGGAAGAGAGAGGGCTTCCAAATTGAGCCCGACATGCACCATCTGATTAGATAGTCAACATGTAGATGAATGCATGACATATTGAGGTTAATAATTTACTGGCAGATCTTCTTCCACTTTAGAGATTCGGTCCATGCTGAAATTTTTTCCAACTACATAAACTGCAAGGACGAAAATCTTAACAGATGAATACTCCAAGTCTCCAACAGATAAAATTGAAGGGAACATAGTACAAGACCAAAAAATATCGTTGAAACCTGCAACACAAAAATGATTAAATGAATTAAACCTGTGATACAAGAAAATAAGATGTGATGAAGCATCATGATGGTTGAGAAGGTTCCGCCCGACTTGCCTCCCCACACCCTACCTCTCCACTTTTGAACACGTCTTCTAATTTTTCCGCTACGTGGAGTAGAGCAAGAAATCGTTCCCTCTATGTAGAATTTAAATAGGACACAATCTTACACTAAAGAGAATGGTTCTCCTCTCCATTAATATACACGGTTTCCAATAAAACTTTTAAATTATGCTTCTACAAATTGTTTCCAAACGTTTTAGTAAATCAATAGAGAAATTATCCATTAGGTTACTAAGAAACATTAATTGCATAAACTACAAATTCATACTCTTATATTGAATATATAATAAGTTATAAAATGTATATCGCTATGTCAAATGTGTAATAAATAATAAATTAATATATGACGTGGCATTTGTTTTCTTCCAGCTATGAACAAGGCTGTAATTTTTTTTTATGAACAAGACCCTTTGCATCTCCTCTCGTTTATATCTAACTAGTTCTAGTTCCATAGTACACATATATTTACATATAGATAGACTTATCGCTTAATTATCGTTTTTTTATAATTAGAAAAAGTTAGTTATAGGTATCAAAAAGTTGCCCCTGGCATATGGTGTCATGAACTTAAGCCCTCAACAATACATACATTAATTTCTTTGACTAAAGGAATACTCACTTTGGAGGGAGAATGAGGTACCATTTTTGGAGGGTCACTGGTACGATGGACCATTACTTTTTCTTTGTCTAAATTGGATTCATTGAATTTATCAGCCTCTTCTTGTGAAATGGTAAAATTTTTGAATTCGATGGCCTCTCAGAAGCTTCTTTTTCCACAGTTCTTCGGGCACTGTGGAAAAATATGGAGTGCAAGAATATGGAGTGCACACGCGCTGAGTTCAATAGAAGTTTGTCATTCCATTTATAGTCCACTGGCACGTGAAGTTGTGTTGCTCAAGATGTGTTGTTTAGAGGATTTCCACGGCAGATTGGAGTCCATCTATTTAGGCTTTCTGACACTCATACTTGAAGAAGCTTTCATGTCATGTTGCAATTTGCCTTTTGTCCAGAGAAAAAGAGAGGCCGACAGTGTCCAATCTGGTGACATTGTTGCACCCATGATGAATCGGTGATTGAGATGGGCAATCCTGGTTATGTTTTCATTGAGTTTGATGATCGACGAGATGTTGTAAATATTATTCGTACTATTGACTGGTATGAATTGGTGTCGTGTTTGCATGATCAGATTCAGGTTCCCCTGTCTCTCTCTTTCTATATATTTTCCCCACAGAGGAATGATGTTGTTGGTAGTGGTGGAAATGGAAGGCGAGCATTGCATCTCCAAAGGACAAGCAATTGGAAGGTGTAACCGAGGATGAGAGAGGTGTTGGTAAATGTCAGCAACGAAAATGGTAGTTGTCATGTGAACATTTATTTTAATGGAGTTGTAATTTTTTTTTATTTTTAATGTAGTTGGGCATATGGCTATAAGACCTTGTTAGGCATGCGTACCCTTGTTATTCAACTGTTTAAGTCTAGACGTAGACTTAGGTGGTAAGGGGTGGGTTACAGGTCATGCTAGTTGTCCGTAGTTTTATGCCCATGTAATCACATGTAGTCAAGCTTGCTTAAAGGCTAGTTATAACTCCATTATAAATGGGCCTGGAGGTGAGCGGTGAATGCTTATTTGGTCACCTTGGTTGGATTTTTTGGTCAATGGGATGTTCATGTTAAGGTTGAGCTAGGACTCCATTGAAAGTTGCCTGGAGGTGAGCTTGCGTCAAGCTCACTTGGATGGCTTCGTCTATTTTTTGGTGAAGGTCTCGAATGAAGAGTTTGAGGTGGAGCACTGAAGGTGCTCAGGATCGCGACAGGAGAGTTGTTTGCAAAGCTCAAGTAATTATTGTATGGCCTGGATCTAGATCACACAATTGTACAAGATGTTGATTCCTTCATGGTGAGCTGAGATTTACAAGAAGTGGGAATAACTATGGTATTCACTATCTTGGTATTGAGAGTGTTGATGATATGCTTGTAGCAAGCACAAGTATGGTTAAGATCAACGAGTTGGATCAGTTGGACAGGACGTTTGTAATGAAGGATCTTCGAGCTATAAAACAAATCTTGGGCATAGAGATACATAGAGACGAGGAAAATGATAAATGAAGGATACTGATGAGATTCAGTATGAGCCTTCTGAGACTGGTAAATGTCTTTTTATCTTTCACTGGAATCTTTCTTCAAGACGATGTCCTGGTTATAAGGAAGAAGGAGGACATGTCTTGTGTATAGTATTCACATGCAGGGTGTTGTCAGTGGTCACATGACATATCCAGGTGGAGTAGTGAAATGGGTGCTTCGTTTTTGAAAGCACTGGTATCACCTATCTTTAGCTTGCAAGAAGGTGATGAATGGACAATGGCATGACATCAGGTTAATTGTTGTCAAGGTGGAGATTGTTGGGAAAGTGACAAATAACTGACCTAATTGGGAACCACTCAACATATATAGGGGTAGCTTTAAATGCAATCAGTTTCATGTAACTAAAGGAGAGAATTGTAGAGAATTGTATAAATATCAATGCCTCATAGGTATTTGATGAGTAGGGGCTTCAAACCCTCTCCCGGGGCTATTCGGTAGCCTATGGATGGTCTGTAATCTCCTGGTTCTTTCTTCTAATAGAATGATGCTGCCATTCTCCCGTGGATGTTTCCCTCATAAGGTGAAGGAGGGTTTTACCACATAAATCTGTATTCTCCTATGTGCATGTTTGTCTCTTTTGTTTTCTACATTCTCTGCTGCATATGTGTGATCTTTGTGGGTGTTCTAGGCCCAACAATTTTCACGCACTAAGAAAAGGTTTTGGAGTTGTTTAAATGTAGAGAAAATTGTTTTTAATTTATTGAAATTTGGTAACCAAAAAGACAAAACTTTAATAAGTTTTTATATTTAAATTCAAGTATTATTATTCTTTTCATTTAAATTCAAACTTCCTAATAAATATATTTAACTTCTAATATCACACACTTCTTTTATTTATAAAATTCTTATATTTAAATTCAAGTATTATTATTTTTTTCATTTAAATTCAAACTTCCTAATAAATATATTTAACTTCTAATATCACATACTTATTTTCCTAATAAATATATTTAACTTCTAATATCACATACTTATTTTCCTAATAAATATATTTAACTTCTAATATCACACATTTCTTTTATTTATATAAATGTTGTAATCTTTTTTTATTTATTAAACTTTACAAATGCACAATGCAGATTGACTGAGAATTTACTGATTACAAAACTTAATGATGGGAGAAATTATGAAATCCCAAATCCAAGCCCGACATGAAACTAAAATATCCACAATGCATGTAAATTGAGAGCATACTCATTACAAAACTTTAAAATGGGAGAAATTATGAAAAACTAAAATATCCACAATGCATGTAAATTGAGAACTTACTCATTACAAAACTTTAAGATGGGAGAAATTCTGAAAAACTATAATATCTTTTAAGATGGGAGAAATTATGAAAAACTAAAATATCCATAATGCATATAAATTGAGAGCGTACTCATTACAAAACTTTAAGATGGGAGAAATTCTGAAATCTAAGCACATGAATACAAATACAAATCTATGTAACGTGTATTAATACAAATCTATGTAACGTGTATTAATAGTTATGATAATAAATCTAAGCTATATTTTAATTCTTTCTTTTTAAACTTTACAAATCCACAATGCAGACTGATATTTTGATTCTTTGTTGTTAAACTTCAATGCAGATTGATATTTTGATTCTTTGTTGTTAAACTTTACAAATCCACGATGCAGGTTGACTGAGAACTTACTGTTACAAAACTTCAAGATGAGAGAAATTATGAAATCGGAAATCTAATCCTCACATGAATACAAATTTATATCTGCTTAAACACCAACTAATCATATAATACAAATTTATATTCAAATTAAAAAATTATTTTTAATCATATAATACAAATTTATATTCAAAATTAAGAAAAAAAATTTAAATGGTGAAACATCAACCAATCATATAATACAAATTTATATTTCAAAATAAAAAATTTATTATTTTATTTATTTTAGCATAATATAAACCATACTCTCTCATTAATTTTATTAAAAAAAATTAATAAATAACTAACTAAATAACTACTTTGACTAAAAATTACAAATTATTGTGCATTAAGTATGCATAATAACAAAATATTAAATTATTGTGCGGAACACTTGGCGTATAGCGGAGGCAGGGATCGACCAACGGGGCATGGAGCCATGTGACGGGCTCGAGCCACCGCCCGCCACCCCACTCCTGCATTAAATTGCTCTTACGACGTCGTAGCAGCTCATTTATGCAGCTTCTCTCTCCCTTTACTCTTCATTTCATGGCTTGGTTGCTGGTGTATGCCCCTCGTCTCTGCTCGCGCTCTGAATGGCTCCCCCCTCTGCGGCCCTGGCCTGATATTTCCCGAACCTTCATGCTTTTTGCAGTCCCTACTCATCTCCAGACACTCTACCTCTGCCTGTTGCACCTGGTCACTTATGGCAGTCACGAGAAGAACCTCATGCTGTGCCCAAGGGGGAGGCCGCAGAGAGGCTCTCCATGGAAACCTCGTCGGCCTTCTGTCTCGCCCCCTGACTCGCCCTCCATCTGCTCCTCCCCTTCCCTCCAGCCCGAGCCTTTTCCTCCTCCCTCTCACGCTCCGCCCGTTTCGCAGTTTGATTGTCTAGCTATCATCCCCAGGCTGTCGTGTTCCTCCTTGTGTCCCCCTCTTGCCCCTGCAACGGTTGAGCCTCCCCCTATACCAACTCTTGAATCATTAAGGAAAACCGGGGGAGAGCCACCTCCTCCCTGCAAGCCATGGAACTCCGAGAACCGGTCCTCTGACTCTTTCTTTGGCACGCAGCTAAGAGAAAGCCTCGCCATCCTCTTCGGTTTGGTCTTTGAACTCCATCAGGGAGTGGAGGACCTTCAATTTCGTCTGCAAGCCAAGGATGGAAAGGTCGCGGTCCTTCTTCAGCTCCTTTCCTCCCTTCAAGAGGCTTTCCCCTCGGACCCGGCAGAGGCGACTACAGTAGGGGAACCTTGCGCAACTACCAGTGAAGGAAACGACCAGGTGCAACGATCCGCAGGGAATGGGCTGGAGCAGGTCAAGTACGAGGACATGGTCGTGGAGGTGGACACAACACGACGACCGCTGTAGGATACTTCGACAGGTGCCGACAGAGTCGAGAGCAGTGTGGAAGCTGGAATGCAATGGGCAAACCAAGTGACGTATGTCGAGGAGGAAACATGGTCCGAGGCCATCCACGCCACCTGGCCAGGTTATTCGCCAAATGTCTAGGTCCATAGTGGTACTTTAAGTTTTATTAGCTGCTCTTCTTCTTAGCTGGTGACCAGACAGTTTGAGACTATTTTTCTTAGAATATTACACCACTTATGCTTGCCTCCCCTGCTGGCTGGACTGGTTTCCCCTCTGTTGGGGAAGTCCAGTAATTATAGTATGGCTATTTCTGTATTTTGAACCTCTACTTCGGTTTTGGAAGGCCTTTTATATATAATACTACTAACTTACAAAAAAACAAAAAATATTAAATAGGCATAATAATAAGATAGAGTAAAAACATGGGCATGACGCGGTGAATCATAAACACGTTGTTCCTGGTATTTCCTTGCATAGTCTATGTGTTTCCATTCTCAACAAATCGTCTCCCAACTACGTCATGCTCAACAGTTCCATCCGAAGAGGAAAAGGGAATAAATTTGTTTTTGTTATAGTTTCTTTTGATTCACCTCAACTGTTCCATCCGAAGAGGAAAAGGGACTAAATTTGTTTTTGTTATAGTTTTTTTTTATTCATCAATGGGGAATTCTTCTTATGGACAATGAGGCATGATACATTCTGACCTCTAGTAATAAGTATTACATTGAATTAATTAAAAATAATGTTAACAATTCGGGGTATCTAAACCTTAGGCCCTTATGGGAATTGAACCTTGCCCAATGGTGAAAAACTTCTAACTTTCCACCATTGGATTCAACCCCTTTAGGTATAACCTTAATAAGTATTACATTAACTTAAATTAGAGAAAAATAATCTTAATAAGTATTACATTAACTTAATTCCCTTGAAAAGATGACATCATTTATGAGCAATGAGCATTGCTTTTTAGACTTATCAAAGTGTTTTTTTTTTCTTGGAATCATGTTATTGTTGGTTTCTTGCATGATCTATCGGTCTTTCGCAAGCACCGAAATCAATGAACTTCAAACAAGGTAACAAGGAAAATGGTGCTCGGTTCAAATGTGGGCCTTGAGGATATGTGTCGGTTAACACTTTGTGCTTTAGTAGGGAGGTTTGCCTACGAGCATTTGTGCAGTGAAAAAACTCCGGCCTGGTCGGAAAGAACTTGGTCACCTGTGTTAGGTTATTCTCCGGAGTTGCTGCAACTTTCCAAAGGTTGGAGGGGGGTTATCTGTCGTTCTCCGGAAGATGTGGAGACTCTATTAGCAAACAGATGGATGAACGGGGATACTAGCTTTATGCTTAAAAAATGGAGAGTGTCATTCAATCCCGAGACATAATATTTCTCTTTTCGACATTTCTGGATTCTACTTCCAGGTCTGCCTCTCCACCTGTGGAATGAAGGGGCATTGAAGGCTATTAGCGAGACTCTTGGCAGTTTCATTGTGGTTGATAAAGGTCTACTACGCTCGTTTGCGCGAAAAGTCTGTAGGATACTGGTTGAAATGGACATTAGGCGTGGCCTTCCCGAAAATTTAGAAATTGAATGGAGAGGGAGGTGTTTACTACAAAGACTAGATTACTTAGGCATACCCTTTCGGTGTAGCCTATGTCGTAGTACCGAACATCTGCGCAGAGAATGTAAAGGTTTGTTTGAGGAGACAGATATTCAGGAGGACCTTGACTCTCCAATTGATTATATTGATTTATCCACTGATACAGGGTTCTATAGTGGCGGTCCAGAAAATTGGTCACAGGACTTGGAAGAACCGGAATCAACGTCAACTTTTTCCGATAAGCTCAAATACCATTGTCCTTCTTATTTTTCTACACTTTCGACTTTGGAAAAAGAAACCTTAAGTTCCTCAAAGTGGTTAGCACTATCCACTTCGCATGATTGTCCACAGTCTGTAGCGGGTGTGGGAGGTCTACCTGTGTCTGATCAACTTACTGATAATCAATTTCCTTCCAGTGACCTGACTAAGATTTCTAGGGACCCACCTCAACCACTTGTGGTGAACCTTTCTGAGTCTTTGACCTTACATAGTGAAATTTGTCCTTCCACCCTACATGTGGATTCCTTGATAACCGAACCATGACAAGGTTCCCCCCCTTCTATAACTATTTCTTCCCCTGCCCTTCCGGGTTACCATGAACCGAAGGAGACGAAACCTTCCCTTGAATTTGTTTTAGACTCCTATATTCCTTATCTTAAGGATCAATCCTCACTTAACCAGTTACATGTTTTTCGAGGGAAGGCAATACAAAATACTAGCTCCTTTTCCGGGGAGACTAGTGGTTCGCATTTGGTGGCGGGTACAAAGGAGAAAGACTTTGTTTGGTCCCATGGACTGGGGTTTGAGACCTCCCCCATCAAAACCCGCAATGCCAGAAAGAAACAAACAAAGGAAACGCCATCTACATGTCATGTTAATCCCATCGACTGTGGGGCACTTAGAGCATGCAAAGCCCTAGCACGGGCTAAATAATGCTATTTCTCTCACTTTATTTAAGAGGGATTGGGGGCGTTCTCAAACTAGCCTCGGTGAGCAGGGTACTTGACAAAACTAGGCTTGAGATTGTCATGTTCTAGGAAACTATGGTACTTGTAGGAAAGGCTCGAGACTTTATGTTCACTCTCCGACCAAACTGGCTTTGTTGTGCTGTAAACTCTGATGGGAGTTCAGGGGGATTGTTGGTATCTTGGGATCCCAACTTTTTTTATTTGAGATCCTTTCTAACTTGCGGTGGCATCTTATTGTCAGGATATTATCTTGCCACTAGAAGATAGATTAATATTCTGAATACCTATGGACCATGTGAGGAGCGGAAAATTTTCTGGGAGCGGCTGGGAAGTTCGAGTTTGTTATCACAAAACAATCTGGTTTTGGTGGGCGACTTAAATTTGTCCTTGTCTTCTGGTGAAATCTGGGGAGGTGTTAGAACTTTGGGTTGCTTGGTAGGTTTTTTCAAGACTTTTTTTCAAGGGTTTGGTCTTATTGACATTGCTTCAGGGAAGCTTGTTCTGACATGGAGGAATAATTGGACTGGAACTGATCTTATAGCAAAGAGCCTCGACAAAGATTTATATCTGAGGATTTACAAGCCTCGGTTGGTATTTACTGATCCTGGGTGGAGTACTCTTACATTTCAGACCATGCTCCTATATTATTACAGTTGGATCTACCTTCTACTTTTATCTCCTATCCCTTCAAGGTGAATCCATTCTGGATTCAATATTTAAGTTTCGAGAATTTGGTAAATCATCTTTGGATTGCTCCGAAATACCTGGGTGAAAGTGGTAAACAAAATAGGTTAGTATGGAAACTTAAGGACTAAAGTTGTGCACTAAATGGTGGTTGAAGGACCAGAAAATAAGGACAGAAGCAAATATAAAAACCCTGGAAGAAGAATCGTAGAGTGCCTTCATAATAACACAAATAGAACTGGTCTGATTGCTCAAGAATCTTTACTTAAGGAACTTGAAACTGCAAGGAATAAGATTCTTAAGGAAAAGGAGGAATACTGGCGTCAACATAGTAGGGCTATTTGGCTTCAGAGTGGAGACAATAATACTATATTTTTCCATAATTATGCAAACTTTAGAAGAATAAGTAAGCATATCTGGGAAATCTTGGATGATTCGGAGGAAGTTGTTATAGGGCAGGAGAAAATTAAAGAGGAAGCAGTCAAACATTTTAAAGATTTGTACAAAGAACAACTTTCTTCTACACCTACAGAACAAGTAAGGGTCGTTGCTCTATTTAAAAAAATGGTTACTGAAGATAGAGGAGATAGATAAGATATTAAAAAAGTTTAAAAATGACAAGAGCCCGAGGCCCAATGGATGGACAATAGAGCTTTTCATCCACTTGTTTGATCTAGTTGGGGGAGACCTTCTGGAGATGGGCGAAGAAGCTAGAATAAGTGGTAAAATATCGGGAGGTTTAAATGCTACTTTCATTGCTTTAATACCAAAAGTTAACAAACCTCAGTGTTTTAGAGACTTTAGGCCTATATCACTCTGTAATTTGTGTTATAAAATCATATCCAAAGTTATAGCAAATCGGATGAAGCCGGTCCTGTCTAGATCAATCTCTGAAGAACAATTAGGTTTTCTTCAAGGTAGAAGGATACAGGATGCCATAGGCACTGTGCACGAGTGTCTCCATAGTTTAAAGAAGAAAAAATCAAAAGCTTTAGTTCTAAAGCTTGATCTAAAGAAAACATATGACTGCATTAGTTGGGACTTCCTGAGGATGATACTTATTCAGATAGGTATGGGCCTTGAATTGACAACATGGATATTGAGTTGTGTTACGTCTACCTCTTTCTCAGTACTAATAAATGGGGAACCAACGAAATTCTTTAAAAGTGGTCGGGGGCTCAGACAGGGATGCCCTCTCTCCCCGTTATTGTTCATCTTAGTAATGGAGGGTTTAAGTCTTTTATTAAAAGGAAAAAAGATGGAAGGGAAGTTATTAGGTGTGAAAGTTTCTAGAACTATTAAAATTCTACATGTGTTATTTGTTGATGATGTAGTTATAATGTCAAAGGCCAATGTAGAGGAATGGGGGGAGATTGACAAGCTGCTTAAAACTTTATGTTCGGCTTCTGGTTTGTTGATAAATATTTCAAAATCTACAGTGCTTTAGGAAGGTCTGTCGAAAGAAGATCTTAGACCTTTCAAATCTCTTTTTCCTTTCAATTTCGAGGATTTAGATACGGGGTTCAAATATATAGGTTACTATCTTAAAATTGGTATGTATTGGGCTTGTGACTGGTGCTAGCTCTTAAAGAATATGGAAAAGAAAATAAGCAACTGGTGCTTATGTTGGCTCTCCCTGGAATGAAGATACACTCTTTTAAAAGCGGTGTTGGAATCTCATTCTGTATATTGGATGTCCCTTGCATCAATCCCTGGATCGGTATTAAAATCTATTAGAAAACTCATATACAATTTCTTATGGCAAAAGAATCTGAACACTTTCTCTTTCCACCTCTGCAATTGGGAAAATTTGGCGTTGCCAAAAGAATTTGGGGGTTGGGGATTCTTAAACATATTAGATTTCAATAAAGCACTGGCGGCACACACACACTTTGGAGGGCAATCACCAGTGGAGGGATGTGGCACAGGATCATAATAGATAAGTATATGACCCATATGACTGTTACTCAGTGGTTAAGGTCTCCAACCTTTGAATAGAAAGCAATTTCAAAGATCTGGCATGGTTTAATTGCTTCGGTGCATTTGATTCTCCATTGGTTATGTTGGGCATCGGGATCTGGACAACTTATCTCTATTGGTATCGACATAATCATAGGATTGGAGAGTCTTTCTTTCTTATCCCAGCCCCTGGTGTCATTTCTTAATCAGAAACATTATCACACTCTGGCATAGGTTAGGAAAAGATTGAACAACCTTATTCTCTGTGATTATTAGTTAACAAGCAATGATTTAAAACTCATGGGCAATCTGGCTACTGAATGGGACCTTTTCAGAAAGGCTCTTATTGATTCGAGGATTATCTTACATGATACAAAAGATAATATGATATGGACAGGGGGGGAAAAATTTGGCTTACCTTCGGTAAAAAATATTTATCGTGGCATTGTCACTACTAAATGCTTGAAGAGGATTGATAGATGATAGCTCTCAATTTGGCATTGGCATATACAGCTCAAGATAAAATTATTTGTTTGGCTCGTTGTGGAAGGTAGGATCCTGACCTGGGAGTCACTTTAGGCGCGAGGATGGGCTGGTACCAGTCGTTGTGTTCTGTGTAAGAATGAAAATGAAACTATTCCTCGCCTTTTCATTAATTTCCCCTTCACTGTTGCAGTTTGGGACCGAGTGAATTTGATGTTAAACCATAAGCATACTTGGGTGGGAGTTACAGTGGCAGATTGCTTTAAGTCTTGTTTTGAGGACACATATTCTTCTCTCCCATTGGTTGCTCACCTGTGTTGGTTTATATGGATTGAGTGGAATAAAGATTTATTTGAAAATCACAAGCCATCGATCCAAGCAGTCTTTACTAAAGCCATGGCTATTCAAAAATGCTCCTCGGGACCGGTGAAAGATAAAACTCCAAAAGCTGTCTATATATCTTATCAGGTGGGGGATGCCTTTGTGTGGTTTGATGGGGCTTCACAGGGCAATGGAGCTCTTGTTGGGGTGGGTGGCATTATTAAAGCTCAAGATTATACTATTATCAGATGGTCGTTTAACTGTGGAAGTGGTTCAAATTCTAGGGCAGAACTAATTGTTGCATGGGCCACACTAGTGATTACAGATTTGGTGCTTACAATCTTCGGGTTATGGGAGATTCCAGGGTGATCATTGACTGGCTCTCGAGTAAGGGAAGACTTTAGGTAAGTGCCCTAGAAGGATGGAAAAACATGATGCAGATCCTCATTAAAAAGTTCCATAATATCAGTTTTCACCATGTTTACAGGCACTTCAATACTGAAGCAGATTCCCTATCCAAGCAAGCATTAGGAGAACCAGAAGGACAAATTTCCTATGTTCGTTGGTTTAGGGGGATTGAAGGACCAAAGGAGTTCTATTATATTCACTAGTAGTGCTTTTTGACATATGTGGATTAGAATATCCTCTATTTTGAGATGGGCCATTTTAGAACTTTTACCTTATCAGTTTTGTTTTGTTTAGAATGTTATAATAGAACTGAATGCATTGAGGCTATGTTTCTTTTTCATGCCTCATCAAAAGCTTATGTATCTTGGACATCAGACTATGTATTGAAGTGTATTGCGATGTAAAAAATTATATCACTAATATAATTTTGGAGCAAATTTTCATTATTGAAAAAAATAAATGTTTAGGTCCTAATGAGAGGATTGATGTATTGTGACATCATTTATGAGTATTGCTTTTTGGACTTAATAAAGTGTTTTTTTTTTCTTTTTCTTCCTGGATCATGATCATGTTATTGTTGGATTGTTGGTTTCTAATGATTTAAACTTTTAGGTCCTTATGAGAGGATTGATGTATTAGGTATGGTGTTTTTTCTTTTCTTTTTAGCTAGGATAAATTCTCCTTATTGTTCTTACCAAAAAATAATGAGAGGATTGATGTATTGGGTATGGTGTTTTTTTCCTTTTAGCTAGGATAAATTCTCCTTATTGTTCTTACCCAAAAATAATGATAGGTTTGAGATCTATCTTTTCTGCTTTGCATTAGTGACTTATACATGATTGGTACAAGTCCTAAAAATAATGATAAGTGAGAGATCTATCTTTTCTGCTTTGCATTAGGGACTTATATATGAGTGGTACAAGTCCTTTCTATTTCTTTTGTTGTGAAGAAATTTGTCGCTCTTCACATCTTTCCATCAAATAAGTTTGTCGTTTTAATTTCTAATTTAAAATCTTTTGTTGTGAAGAAATTTGTCTGCTCTTCATACTTTTCCATCAAATAAGTTTGTTGTTTTATTTTCTATTTTTTTTTTTAAAGAGATTATAATTTTTTTTTAATCCAATTTTCTTTTAAATCACTAAATAATTATATTCAAAATATATTATACATTCGAAAATTACTGATTCATAATCATTTTTTTTATTCAAATCTTATGTAACACTTCAATTCAGAGAAACTATTAGTAAAATTCACATAACTCATCATTAGCAAATACATAAAATTCATGTTGTGATGTGAACGATTTTGTTATTCTTCACCTACATCGTGCAAGTTCTTCAAGGTATGTAGAGTAGAGAGAGAACTATATTTTTTTNAGAAACTATTAGTAAAATTCACATAACTCATCATTAGCAAATACATAAAATTCATGTTGTGATGTGAACGATTTTGTTATTCTTCACCTACATCGTGCAAGTTCTTCAAGGTATGTAGAGTAGAGAGAGAACTATATTTTTTTTTTAAATAATTGTGATTAACTCTTTCTATGATTCTTTGTGGGAGTTCATGGCTCTTTGACTTTTACGACATGCCAAGGAGATGAGGACACGTTAACTTTTATTGTTGTAAGTATACGTTTTAAGGATCTGTTGTTCCTCATAATGATATGTGATTTGCATATGCTTGTTTTATATTAATTTCTTAAAATGACAAGGCGATCAAAGGCAAGGACTTTAAAACAAGCATGACACGTTAAAAGGCTTATATATTTAATGTCCTCACAATATTTTTTTAACCAATATACAACAAATTTAAACTAAAAGAAAATATACATTAAATATCTGTTGGGCAATATATCATAATAGGAAATAGGTGAAGAGCTTGACCTATTGTAACTGATTCAATAGATTATCAATCCTTAGTAATTGATAGAAATTATCGAGGGTTATCTTGTTTAGTGATCAATAGTGTATGCACATTCTCCAACTTTCATTCTTTTTGGGCACAATGATGATGGATGATCCACAAGGTGAAGCACTAGTTTTAAAGACTCCTTGCTTTGTTGTTGCAATTGCTTCTTAACTTAATCAAACTCCATTATATATTGTCAATACAATCCTATATTGGGCATTGGAGACTTTGGAAATAATTGAATCTCACGTTCAACCTCCCTCTTAGGTGGTAGCTCTTTGGGTTCTTGAAACAATTACTTATAAACATTGATCAATTGTTCTAGTTGTTGCTTATCCTTGCTAACACATCTTTCTAGAGATGTTCTTATCACCATCTTGTATTTTCCATGTTGGTTTCTCTTCTCTTAAGTAAAGTAGAGAAAAATTCTTGCTGGTATTCATCAACCTTTGAGCTTGGTGTGCACTTATTAATCAGAGTTTCGACTTGCCTCTATGTGCATTTACTATGACATATTTTCCATATTTTTCAATCAATATTCATTTTCTCTTCATCTAAAAACATTTTATTATACATAGAGATACAATCTTCCCAATATAACATTGCATACATCCAATGGTATAACATATGCCACTATTTAATCAATGAAGTTTGCATTAGTGACAATTTTGAACTTTCATTGCTTACTAACTCTTAAATATGTCTCTTGACTCACCCATCCCAATGAATATGGATGAGGATGGTCTTGTCTCTCCAATTTAAGTTTCTCAACTCACTAGGATGAAATTGGATTCCATTGAGATCTTGGGTTAAAAATACAATCAACTTTGGCTATTTTAAATGAATATAGATGTGAAAGCATTGAATGGTCTCTCTTTCCTCCTTTGCATTAATACTACTGAGATTCAATTCCTTTAGCACTAAGGCACAAGAAACTTTACCTTCCTCGTTAGAATTGCCACTAGTTTATGGTTGACATCCATAGCCAACATGTTTTTTTTCTTCTTATGCAGTTTGGAATGACTAGGATGCAATTTTGTGTGTAGCTTCAACAATTTTCTTTTGTATAATTGTTGATGTCACAAGGATTGCAGTAGTTATTGGGGGCCTTGCCTTCATGGGAGATTGTGGATACTTCTTTTCTTTCCCCTTCTTCTTCCCACTCTTCTTAGGGTTTTCCTATTGTGTTTGTCTTGATCCAATGGAATGTATTTTTTTTTCCCACCTCAAGGTGTTGTGCTTACACATAGAATTGGTCAATGGTCATTGGTTTTAAGCGAATCACTTGTCTTAGGATATTAGCAAATAAATCTCCCAAATTTTAATGAAAATTTATGATGGTTGGGAGATATACCCAACTGAATGAATTGTTTTTGAAACTTAGTGGTATACTCCTAGACTTTCTATACTTGTATCTGCCAACAGAATTGCCATTGAATATTTTGTTCTTCCTCATATCCAATAGGCAGGTGAAAATTTTAAGGATCCAAACTTATCTTGAAGTGTAGAAACCTTGGGACTCTTACTAGTTCTTAAAATGCCAACTATAATTGGTTGGAGATATTTTTGTAAAAATATTCAATTTTCCATGGTTTTATATAGTTTTTAGAAAATTTTGGCCATTTTTTAATAAAAATATTTTTGTCCCAAAGAAATTGGACAAATTGTTTTTGGAAAAAATGGAAATTGGCAAATCATTTTTGGAAAATTAGCCAAATGGAGAACATTAACCCTTAAAATTTTCCTTGGTGATAGGAATGAACCATGACCTAATGAGATTCGAAAAGATTCTCATTCAATGACTAGTAGTTCTCACTCAAGCCTATAAATAGTTACAAACTTTCTCACCATGTCAATGCATTTCCTTCTAGTTGAAGGAAAGAAATCCGTTGCTCTTTATCAACCTCATGTGACACTAAAATAAGCTTGTAGTTGTTGTGACCATGAATTCAATTTAAAAACATCAATCACACCTGCTAGTACTTTCCTTGTCCAACTTTGGCTTTTGTTTTCATTTAAGGTCTTTTTAACTAGAACTCAACTCACGAGGTAACTTATGCTTTTTCTTCGTGGACATCATCGTTATAGCTAAGATGACAATGTTCTTATTCATCTCTCCATACTTCTGGTCAATTATAACAGTTTTTGAGACATCCAAATCGTCTAAGTTTCTAGATAAGAAAGTTTGGCTTCAAACTTACTACCTTCTTGATTGTCCCCATGTCTTGTTTTTTATCTTAATTTCATTTAAAGGTGAAATATTTTCTCAAGTAAAAGATAAAATAAAATATCCTTTCCTATCTTTTCAAGGATAAAAATAAAATATCCTTTCCTATCTTTTCAAGGATAAAAATAAAATATCCTATTGTTTATTATCTCACATACGAATAAACATATTATATCATAAGTGTAAGTGTATTTGAAGGAGGCTCATGGATGTGATGATTGTGAATGATTCTCTGACTTTCAATTTCCTCTTTGAATGCTTTAGTGGTTGAAATAACGAATATATTTTCAATCTTAGTGTTGCTGGATTTCTCTTACCATGTTACATCATGGCTTGTAAGTTTTTAAATTCATCACAAGTTTGTCACCATCTCCTTTCTATGATGATTGCGATATTTAATTATTTACTTTCTGTGTTGCAGGCCTGAGGCAACTATGGCAGACACTGGAAACCCATGTGGCATTATGGCTCGGCCAGTGAGATATTATTACACAACTCCTTACTGTAAGGTTTTAAATTCATCACAAGTTTGTCAGCATCTCCTTTCTATGATGATTGCGCTCTTTAATTGTTTACTTTTTGTGTTGCAGGCAGCTGTGGCAGCCACTGCAGTGGTCTTTCGTCTATGATGAATGTGTTCTTTAATTGTTTACTTTTTGTGTTGCAGGCAGCTATGGCAGCAACTACAGGGGCCTTTTGTCTACAAGGACACATGTTGGAGTAGCAAATCATGAACACTTAATTAATGTGTACTAGGACTTGGATCTATTAGTCTTTAGTTGCTCTGACAGAGGTATTCATACTCTTTGCAATCCTCCACTCAATTTAGAACTGTTTGTGAGATGACATTTTTCAGTAAGTATAAAATAAATTAGAACTGTTTGTGAAATGACATTTTTCAGTAAGTATAAAATAAAAATGATGAAGTATAAAATAAAAATTTCGTGGAATATAAAAAATGGCAGTAGTTTAAATATTAGATTTTTTGAATTTTTTTTTGTTGTGTTTTTCCATTAGTTTTGTTTAGAAATATGTTAGAAATTTAAAAGAATTGATGGAATTGCATAAATCAGTTGCTGAGATTGCATAATGCTGATGGATTAGGAGTTTTTTAGGGTGTTGGGAGCATGGCTACAGGTGTGTGAAAAACTCAAGATGAGGATGATGATGATGGTGATGGTGATATAAGAGGAATAAAGGTAAATGTATGCATATATGCGATGGAAGAATGGTTGATGAGCCATGTACAAGAAAGAGTTTTCTAGAGAATAGAGGCTGGCCACCCATGTATTCCAGTGGATGGTTACTTTTTTATATGGACTTCAACAATGTTCATGTTTGCAGGTACAAGAGGAAGAAGATCAATGACAAAAAATGAAGAAGACCAAAGATTACGAAAGATCCAAGATGAAGGCAAAAAAAAAACAAGAAGATGGAAATGAGACCAATTCAAAGGAGAGTTGAAGAAGGCTTATTGGATCACAAGTATTCATTAAAAGGGAGTATGATATAACTCCTACTTGTGATCATGAATAATTAATTAAATGATAATCTTTGTAATGAGGTAGACTAATTCCAAAAAGTTTACATGAGAGTGAGGAGAAATGAAGATTTGTTGAGATATTCATGGAGATCTATTGAGAGATTTAAGGAGATATTATGGAGAGAGTTGTGGAGATGGTTTGAACCAACCATCTAATTATGCAATAGTTGTTATGATCACCCATTGTTATAAAATGGGCCATTTGTACAAGAGAAAAAAACAACAACTTGGGAATGGTTTTATAATAAAATTTCCCCTCAGAAAGTTGGGAGTACATATCTCATGTGTCCCTTGCTTTGCACATAGATATGTTTATTTGTGTATGTTATGAGGCTGCCTCTTTGTACATCAAAACTATAATTTAAACAACCGAAAATTAAAATTTCACCAATAATTAAATTGCCAAATTTTAATTATAACTACTCCCAAAATAAAAAAACTATATTAATTAAACTTTTCCAAAATATATATATATATATATATATATATATATATATATATATATATAACTAAAAATAACAATAAATTGATTGCACCTATAAATTTATTTCTTAGAATGTTAATTGCAAAAGAGACTTATCAGTCCAGGTTTGAAATTGCAAGATCATTCACATACAACATCGGTTCATATAATTTGACCTGTCTAAAAAGAAAACTGGCATTAAAGACCTTCATAGATATGACATGAAAATTTTGATATTCCTTATTATGTGAAATGACGTCCTATTTATTTATTTATTTAATAGGAAGACCTTCATCAATATGTCAAAAATGCCAAGCTTTCTCTTTGTATACATTGATGCAAAGGATCTATTCATTAGTTTTTATAAGGATCTATTCATTAGTTTCTATTTTATACATTATTGTTTATTTACAACTGCTTTATTATTCTATTTTGTACATTGTTGGTTAATTATAATTGCATGTTGTTGAAAAAGCCATATGTAACGCCTCTCATAATTTTGTCAAACTTTTCCATGGACTGATAATTGATTAGTGTCCTTTTTGTTACATCATTGTATCAAATAGGATGTTGAAAGTAGGTCACCCTATAAACCTCTTGTATTTTATGTGTTTGTTCAAAGAGGTATGCATGTGTTTTTCTTTAACATCAACCAATTCAATTCACCTTTTTAATGAAAGTAGAAGGAAGTTTAAATATTTAATGCTTGACGATATTTGTTGGACAATATACAACCACCTGAAATTAAAAGAAAAGATAAATTATCTTAGCATTTTTTTATCAGATTTCAATTCTTTCAAATTTACAAAATCATTTGTTTGCTGAAAAGGTTTTTTTGGATGCATTTTTGTGAATCTTTGGTCTATCACTTTATGACCAAGTGGATTTATCAGTACAAATTTTATATTATTATTATTATTATTATTATTTATAATTCATTATGTTGTTTAAATGGATTGAATATTCAAATAAAGTAACAAATGAAAGAAAATTGCAATTTCACATGTACATGCACATAATGATTTACCCTGAAGAAATCCATCTTGGGGAAACTCTAAAAATTGCTTGTTTGACTTCTCTTATTTTTAGGGTGAAATTTATACACTATGAAGGGTATGAAGAACTTATACTATAATGTCGAATACTTTTACATACATACAGTGAATCTACCTCTTTTATACTTCTTACTTCAACAATGATTTTCTAATATTCTATTGAGATCAATGTTTCCTTCTTCTTGCTTACTCTCAAGGAAAGATGGATGCTCTAGTAGTTGACTAGTAGGTACTTCTCCATCATGTATAGTGATGTCAAATGATCTTCAGGTCTTCTTCACTGAATTGGAACAAATCCTTCTTGCTCTTTGACTTTGAATAATGAATAACGACCCCCTCTTTCTTCTCCAACTATCCTTTATATAATCTCTCTTAGGAAGGTGGCCAATTACTCAATCAACAAGATATCATAAGGAAAGTTGAAAATACCATAACTGCTTTCTTAGCCCAAATGGTTCTTTTGTGTACTCTGCAATGCCCCATATGGTTAGACAGTCCCTTTGAGAAGTGACTTAGATCTCGCTTCCTCCATGCTACTGGTCAAATGATTGAGTCTTGCCATATTTACTTCATGCTTTTA
Source organism: Picea engelmannii (assembly GCA_009831015.1). NCBI lineage: Eukaryota > Viridiplantae > Streptophyta > Pinopsida > Pinales > Pinaceae > Picea > Picea engelmannii. The sequence continues at coordinate 328,499 of ML783159.1, read as the reverse complement.
GTTGGTTAGAACACCGATTCTAGTCAAATAGTGTTTCTCCAATCAAAATTGATGGAGGTACTTCGCAATCCACCTTGCTTGATAGAGTTCAACCTTTTGTTCCATTAGGGTGGTTGTGAAACTTCCCTTATATGCATTGATTTTCCTTCAAATAGTCTCTAGTCGATTTATTATTCTAGTCGACTTCATTTCTTTCTATTCCATATATTTCATTAAAATAAACTTTAGACATTCTCTTTGTCAATTCCATGCAACCTCGTCAACTCATTTCTTTAGCTGGTCAATTTTATTGGGTTTGTAGGTCAATTAATACCCTTGTCAATTTGTTTATGATCATTTTTTCTTTTTCAAGTCAAGCCATTTCTCTTAATTGAAGATATTCTCATATCGCACCTCTTAATGTGAGGCTTTTGGTCTCCAAAACCTATGAATGATAGATAAGGAGACACTTCTATATCTTTACTTCTTTCATACCATTTTGCTCTCCTTGGTGACTGTCCTTTGAGACCAATTTGTCATAATTCTGTCTACCCTCTTTGATTATCCCAAACCTTGTTTTGCAATATTGTATCCTCCTCTGAATATGTTAATTCAATCAATGCCAAGTCTTCGAATCTAGGAAGGAATTGTTAATCTTCATCTTTGTCAAACAAGGATGGTTCAAACAAGTGTATGATCTATCCATTTTTCATTGAATATATCCACATATAAACTATTGGTGGTAGGTATTTACTTCAATTCATTATAATTGGCTTGTTCAATAATTTCAAATGGTCCATACCTCATAGGATTTAACTTTTTCATTTCCCCCTAGATGTGTTCTTTATTAAGATAGAGCCAAACTGTGTATCCAACACAAAATTTATGATCCATCCTATGCTAGTCATGTTGATGTTATAAATCTCATGATTCTTCTCTAGCTACTTCTTCACCTTCAGATGGATTTGTCTAATTCTATATATGGATTTGCCTACCTTATTTTCCTCTTCCTGCTCTTCATATTTATCTTAATTATGTTGTCCATAAACCACTTTAAAAGGTGGAGGTGGAAAATATCCATAACAAGATTCAAAAGGGAATTTTTGGGTGGAGGAATGTATTGTTATGTTATAAGAGTGTTGAATATAGGTCAAATTTTCATTTGGGGGACTCTTTGAATGTTTCTTGTTGTAGACTCTCAACAATTATGCCAAAGTTCTATTGACTCCTTTGGTATTCCCATCAATTTGAGGATGGAATGCAGTTGAATGCTTCATTTTAATAGTCATTATTTCCCATAAGGTTGTCCAAAACTTACCCAAAAATCTTGTATCTTGACTAGACATGATTGAACAAGGTAATCCAAAATGTACCCATACTTGTGAGAAGAATAACACAGTTGCTTCAAGTCCTTTAATGGTCTTCTTACAAGGTATGTGCATGCACATCTTGCTAAAATGGTACACAACCACCTACAAGTAATCATGGCCTCTCCTGGACATTGGTAAGCCTCCCACAAAATCCATAGAGATAATTTCCCAAGTTCAACTCGGAACTAGTAATGGAAAATACAACCCAAGTTTTCTATTCCTTGGTTTTCTAGTGTTATAGAGAACATGCACTCATATATACCTAGAATAATGTTCTTATATCTTAATCCGATACACATACCTCTATAGGTTTTCCATAGTCTTTCTAAATCCAAAATGTCCAACAATTCTAGAAGTATGAGCTTCTCTTATCCACTAGATTCTTCTCTCTCATGGTATGCACAACTTGTCAAGATTGTAAAGTAACCCATATCGAAGATGGTATTCTTATTTTGAATCAGAAACTATTAGCTTGCCAATTACTGAAAGGTGTCTCCAAAATTAATGTCACTTGCATACTCATCTCCTAAAATTTCCCAGGTGAAAGCTTCAAGCTGCATTATTATCCCCATAATTGTAATTTTATCTAGAGGTAATTTTGACAACAAATTTACAATTTTGTTTGTGATACCTTTCTTGTACTTGATGACTATATGTAATTTCTACACTCCACTTTTAATGTTCTACAACTTGGTATGACTCTAGAAATATTGGAGTGGTTGGTGGTGAGTGTAAATCATGATCTTGTTTTCGGAGAGATAGTTATTTTGTTTCTTCACTACTTGTACAAGGGCATATAATTCCTTGGCATATGTAGGGTAGTTTAATACCACTATGTGAAACAAATTATAATTGTAGCACACCGATCTCCCTTCTTGCATAAGCACTCCTCCCATAGCATACCAACTTGCATTAGTCTTGATCTAAAATTCTTGCTACAAATTAGGCATTGCCAAGATTGGTGTTGGATTGATTTTTTCTTCAAATGATCAAAATACCTATGTTGTTTCTTACCTCAATGAGAGATATTCCCTTTTTCTATTACAACGTGAGGTGGTGCAACAATTATTGAAAATGAAGCAATGAAATTTGATAAGTACAATTTTGCTTCCATGATGTTGGGTATGTGTTATATTCTTTGCACGAGTAGTAGTGTCGCATTTTTGGGTGGTTTTTCAACACATGTTTTTTTGCCGATGGTTTTCTATTTCCGGTTAAGGAATTAGGGTTGTTGACTAATCCAAGTCATTGGGTTAGGGTTTTGGATGCCGCTGGCTCCTATATGTATATTGTATTGTAAACAATGTATCACTATGAATGAATATAGAATATGTTGGTTTTCCCGGTTTGGGTTTCCAGGGGAAAAATCTTTGTGTAATGTTTGTATTTGCCATTGTATATTTTCTATTCTTTTACTGAAAATCTATTTGCAGTAAATATTGTACAAGGTTAAAATCTACATTTGGTATCATAGCTTTGTTGGCTTAAGGGGGACACCTTTATGGTCAAGGGTTTGGCTCGGGACTATGATAAGCTTGTTATAGTGGGAGATCTGTGGTATTGATTTTTCAAGTGAAAAGAAATGGCAAGTAATTTGAAGATGGAGGTGAATAAGTTTAATGGGCAAAGTTTTGAGTTGTGGAAGCTCAAGATGGAAGATCTGTTGGTGGACATAGATCAGTGGATAATGGTAGATCCAGGTATTGCACCTCCAGGAACTTTAGTAGATGACTGGAAAAAGTTGGATCGAAAGGCAAAGAGAACAATCCGACTATGTCTCTCAGATTCAGTGTTACTGAATGTGTTAGAGGAAGCTACAACCAAGGATTTATGGGATAAGTTGGGGAAGTTGTATCAATCTAAGTCCCTAGTAAATAAACTATTCATGAGAAAGAAGTTGTATAACATGAGGATGAGAGATGGAGACTTGGTGGCAGAGAATTTGAACGTATTCAATACCGTGGTAAGTTAGTTAGTACCTGTTGAGATTAAAAATTCAGATGAAGATAAATGTATCAGTTTACTGTGTTCTTTACCAGAGTTGTGGGATAGTCTGGCTGTGGCCATAGGTAGTAATGCAACTTTTTTGAAGTTTGATGAAGTGGTATCATTCTTGTTTTCGGAGGAGATGAGACAGAAGAATATGGAAGGACAAAGCGCATACACATTATTTACAAGAGGACGTTCCCAGGAAAGAAATATATCTAAGTTCTCAAGTGGTAGATCTAAGTCTAAGGGTAGATCTAAATCTCCCATAAATTTTGTAAAAGTATGTTAGAGATGTGGAAAAGAAGGGCACTATAAGAAGCAATGTAGATCCAAAGTTGAGAAAAGGAAGGGATCTGAAGAATATCCTTCTACATAACAAAATACCTCCAAGGAAGAAGGAGGGGATGTGTACTTGGCTTCTTCAAGCACACATGCAGATCATGAGGCATGGTTGGTTGACTCAGGTGCATCCTTTCATATGAATCCCCATAGGGAGTGGTTCTGTGAATATGAAAGGTATGATGGAGGTAATTTTTTCCTACGTGATGACTTGAAAACCAAAATCATAGGTCTAGGAAAAATCAAGTTGAGGTTCATAGATGGAAGGATTAGAACACTTCTTGGTGTTCTGCACATTCCAGGTTTGGCCAGAAATTTGATTTCTACAGTAAGCAAAATAGACGATGCAGGGGTAAACACAATATTTGAAAAGGAAACCTGCAGGATGGTTCGAGGAGCAATGGTGTTGTTGAAGGGAGTTTGGTTTGAAACTCTATATAAGTTGCAAGGAAGCACTATTAGTGATGGGTGTAAGTTCCATTATTCCATTGTTCCTGATATTGGAGTTGAATAAGAAAGAACTCCTACAGTCTCTAGAGAAAAGGTTATGTTGTGGCATCAAAGATTGGGTCATATCGGAGAGAAGGGTCTTCAACTATTACATGGTAAAGGTATGGTTGAAGGTATGTTTAACTGCTCTCTGGATTTTGATTTCTATGAACATTGTGTATATGGGAAGCAGAATCGGGTAAGATTCGCTTCTGGTGCAATGAGGGAAGAAGGAATTTTACAACTAGTTCACAGTGATGTTTTTGGACCTGTGTCGGTCCCATCATTGGGAAAATCTGTGTACTATGTCTAATTTATAAGTGACTTCTCGAGGAATACTTGGATATATTTCCTTAGGAAGAAATCTGAAGTCTTTGACATGTTTAAAGAGTTTAAGGCTCTTGTTGAGAATCAAACAGAGAAAAGAATTAAGGTGTCGAGGACAGATAATGGCAGAGAGTTCTGCGGGAATGAATTCGAAGAATTATGTAAGAAGTGCAGTATAGAAAGGTAGAAGACTACTCCATATACACCTCAGTAGAATGGAATTGCAGAAAGGATGAATAGGACGCTGATGGAAAAAGAAAGGTGCATGCTCAGTGGTGTCGGGTTAGGGAAAGAATTATGGGCAGAGGCAATGGGTAATGCATGTTGCATTGTCAACATATCACCCTCATCAGCGCTAGATGACAAGACTCCACAAGAGGTATGGACTGGTAAGAAACCTTCTCTCACACATCTCAAGGTATTTGCTTGTGATGCATATGTTCATGTTCCAAAGGAAAACATGAGTAAGATAGATAAGCAGGATGAAAAGTGTATCTTTATTGGATTTAAAGATGGTCTCAAAGGTTATAAGCTTTGGAACCCAGAAACTAAGAAGGTGGTGTATAGCTGAGATGTGGTATTTAGAGAGATGAAGGATGTTGTTAAACAAGAAGTCCTACCAAGTAAGGAAGAACTAGAGAAAATAGAGTTTGATTTAAAGGATGATGAATCCGACTCTACAAAAGAACATGAATAAGAAGAAGAAGATCCTCATACTACAGTATTGAGGAGATCGGTTCGAGAAAGAAGGCTACCAGAAAGGTATACTCCATCTGATTTTCGTTCAGATTTTTCTTTGTCTATAATTGATGATGATCCTAGAACTGTCAAGGAGGCAGTGGATTTAGAGGATGAAAATCTCTGGAAAAAAGCCATGGATGAAGAAATGACAACCTTGGATAAAAATGAGGCTTGGGATCTAATGGAGTTGTCGACTGGAAGAAAGCCCATTGGCATAAAATGAGTATTTAAAAAGAAGTTGAATGCAGAAGGAAAAGTGGAGAAATATAAAGCTCGGTTAGTAGCAAAGGGTTATTTCTAGGTTGAGGGCATTGATTTTGGTGAGATTTTTTCTCCTGTTGCCTATTTAACCTCTATACGATTTTTTTTTATCTGTTGTTGCATTTGATTTTGAAGTAGAACGGATGGATGTGAAGACAACATTCTTACATGGGGATCTGGAAGAAGAAATCTATATGAAGCAACCAAAAGGTTATGCTGTGAAGGAAAGAAGGAGCTGGTATGCAAGCTGAAAAAGTCTTTGTATGGTTTAAAACAATCACCAAGGATGTGGTATCAAAAATTTGATACTTATGTGCTGGGACTTGGCTTCACAAGAAGCAAAGAGGATCATTGTGTATATTTTAAATTAATTGGTGATTATTTGATTTATTTGGTCTTGTATGTGGATGACATGTTGCTGATAGGAAACAACAAGGAGATTATTCAAGATGTGAAAACTCAGTTGTCCTCTAAATTTTACATGAAGGATCTCAGTGCTTCAACTTTCATTTTGCGCATGGAAATTAAAAGAGATCGGAAAAAGAGGAAAATCTGGTGAAATTAGAGAAAATATGTCGAGACAATATTACAGAGGTTTAATATGCAGGAATGTAAACCAACCAAGGTTCCTATTCTTGTTGGTGTAAAGTTATCTGCGGATCAGTGTCCCAAGACACATGAAGAGGAGGAGGACATGTCTCGTGTTCCATACGCGAGTGTAGTTGGCAATTTGATGTATGAAATGGTCTGTAATAGACCGTACATTGCACATGCAGAGGGAGTTTTGAGCAGGTATATGTCAAAACTAGGGAAGGAGCATTAGACACAGTAAAAGGGGTTTTCAGGTATTTGTGTGGCATTGCTAGTTATGGATTGTGCTACCAAGGAAGACCGGGATTGGACAGAGTGGTGGATATACATGGCTTTGTGGATGCAAAATGGGTTGGAGATATGGATCATAGGAGATCTACAAGTGGGTATGCGTTTAACCTGTTTGGAGCAGCAATAAGTTGGATGACAAAAATATAGACTGTAGTGGCACTTTCAACTACAGAAGCTGAATACATGGCAACCACTCATTCAAGTAAGGAAGTAGTATGGTTACAAAGATTGTGTTCAGGTATCGGGTTGGTACAACAAGCTGTAATGATAGATTGTGATAGTCAGAGTGCAATTTTTCTAGCGAAGAACCTGGCTTATCATTTAACGACAAAGCATATTGATATTCAATATCACTTTGTGAGAGACATGGTTGAAGAGAAGAAAGTGTTGTTGATGAAGGTGGACACTTTGAAGAATGTTGCAGATTCATTAATAAAATCTGTGAGCACTGAGAAGTTCTCTTGGTGTAGAGGATCCATGGGCATTTATGCCCTAGATTGTTGACTATGTAACCTTGTAACCCCCTGAATGCAAAGAAAACAATGGCCTATATGTATGTTTTGGATGTCGCTGGCTCCTATATGTATATTGTATTGTAAACAATGTATCAATATGAATGAATATAGAATATGTTAAAGAGCTTAAACAATGGCCTGAGTTGAAGGAAGGGTTGCAATATGTTAAAGAGCTTAAACAATGGCCTGAGTTGAATGAAGGGTTGAAGAATTCGATGAAAGACACAATGGAGTTGGTACTGGAAAGCTTCCTCTATTGCTACAGTCTACTTGACTTTTTCAAATGGTACATATCAATAATCATGCTAAAGGAGTACATATGAATAATCATGCTATACATTTAAATTTTGTTAATTTTTCTACATAAATATGTTTTACCATTCAATTCATAATAAATTATTATATAAAATTAAAATTAAAAAATTACAATAATTATAATAATAAAATAATTTATAAATACATATTATTAATTTTTTTAATTTTAAATTTATTAAATATTTAAAAAATTAAAATTAATAAAAATACAAATTATTATTATAGCAAAAGTTTACATCTCAAAGATCTTTTTCTTTTATTTTTGGGTATAATAAGGGCAACACTTTAATGTAGTTGCACAATAGATTTTATGAGAAATTTTAAGCAAGGTTATATTTCCTATATTTCTATTCCATTTATGTTTTATTTTATATCTTTTTATCACACTTTAATGAATGTGGGATGTTTTTTCTTTTTGTATTTTTAATCATATTTTAATGAATATTAGATGTATTTGTTAGTTGTGACTTTGTTTAATTGTTTTATGTTTTGTTTTTTTATTGAAATTTGGTAACATAAATTTGGATGAAATCACAATTTTTTATTATTTAAATTAGATTTTTGAATGCATAAATAGATTCAACATACTGAAAAATTTACCAGGCACTTAGATTATACATTTTTAATCGCTCAAATCTATAGATCCAACAAATTCTCCCAAGATTAAGAACAAAAGTAAACAAAAAATATCCCCCGAAAAATGTCAAAACATAAAACAGTTAAACTAAAATCTAACTATCCACCAATCCAAATTAAATGAAAAAAATTACATTAATAATAAAATAAAATAAAAATTACATGTATTTGTTAGTTTTACATCGTACCGAGATTAAGAAAAAAATTTGCAAATAGATTGGTAAAAACATTAAAAATTTATAGAAAACCATGGCCAGATTGAAAGAAAGAGTACAATTTGACCAATTATTCTTATGAAAAAAATGTAGATTGTGTACGTTGAAAGGCATACACGTGTATAGTATGGATGAAAAGACAAAATAAATAATAATAAAACATTGGAAATAATAAAATTGGGAAGATTTTTTCGTAGGTGCACGGCTGTGGGAAATGCAAACGACAAAAATGTCTTTGACAATGAAAGTAAGTAATAAATGCAAACGACAAAAATATGTCTTTTTGACAATGAAAGGTGGCTCAGAAATTATTATGAGCAATATACAATTTGTTACTCAGTAGGTGGTATGTGGTATATATATGGTTAAATATACGTTGGTGTAAATACCAAGGTGATTTACCAGCAGCAGTTTATTTAACAAGTTGTTTAGGCTGGCGCATCAATATTGGAAAGGACAAATAAAATACTCAAAATAGTAAAATTTTGAAAATTCAAAATATAATATTTAAAATAATAAAATTTTGAAAATTCAAAATATAATATTTAAAATAATAAAATTTTGAAAAGACAAATAAAATATTTAAAATAATGAAATTTTGAAAGATTTAAGAACAAATAAAATACTCAAAATAGTAAAACTATTTTGAAAGAACAAATATAATATTCAAAATAATGAAATTTTGAAAAGACAAATAAAATAAAATACTGAAAATAATGAAATTTCGAAAGATTTTTTTGGCTGAAACAAGTGATCGATGATGGGAAGAAGATATCCAAACGACAAAAATGTCTTTCACATGATTGTGTAAGTATAACATTCTTACATTCTCAATATTTTTTCGAAAGATTTTTTTTGCTGAAACAAGTGATCGATGATTGGGAAGAAGATATCCAAACGACAAAAATGTCTTTCACATTCTCAATGATAATAATATGAAATATTAACCTTATTGCAAATATTATTTAAGTTAACATTATCTTTTAATCTTGAAGTATAACCTTAAATTATTTTTAATTTATTAAAAACACATTTTCCTTAAATAAAACTTAAATTCATGACCCAATATTTAAATTCATCATAGTAGTATTAGAAATCTATTCCTTATAAACAATAAAGTATTTTAAATAATTACATTTTTATTTTCACACAATGATACAACTATACATAATATACATGTATGTAAATCTTAAATTGATAATTATTTTGTAAACAAAAAATTGTACAATATTTTTTCTTCATTACATAATCGCTTTAAAATATATAAAATTATTATTTTTTAATTAAAAAATAAGATTAAAAAATAATATGGATAATTGTTTTAGAATAATGAAAATTAAGATTTAAAAAAAAACCCTTATTAAAGCATAAGATTATACAATCACTTAGATAATTACTTGAGAATAAAAGGCTTTAAAGTTTCTTTTATTAGAGAATAAGATTATACATGCTATGGCGAACCTTTTTCCACTTATTTAATGGCGAATCATTTTTTACTTATTCTTTTGTCAATAATTATGGAGACATGTTTGCAAAAATTAAAATTGGAAGAATTAATTCACACAACACAAAACGTTTTTCATTCCTTAACAAACAAATGGAGGTTACATATATAGCATGCAGATCACTGACTTAAGTGGATCTGATTAGCTAATAATAGTAAACCTAGAAAACTCACAGTT
>ML783159.1:265331-317256 GCA_009831015.1 Picea engelmannii | reverse complement strand
TGTTCTTCAACCAGTCCTTAACCGATCCCCCTCATCTCACTGCTAATAGCATTTCAATAGCTCTCACTCAAATGTGCAGGCCACCTCGGCTCTGATACCAAATTAAAATTGGAAGAATTAATTCACACAACACAAAACGTTTTTCATTCCTTAACAAACAAATGGAGGTTACATATATAGCATGCAGATCACTGATTTAAGTGGATCTGATTAGCTAATAATAGTAAACCTAGAAAACTCACAGTTACAACAGTCTCGTTGAAACTCACTATTACAACAGTAATAGTTAACCTAGAAACTAACTATTACAACAACTATAAGCATTATCTCTAACAACAAATTGTATTGCTTTATCTTACGAACTTGTGTGTTGACTTGTTCGTTCACTCAATGAGCTTCTCACTCATATATATATATATATAGCCTATATATATATATATATATATTTTGAAAGGTGCAAATTGAAAAGAGTCAGGGTTATGTGGTTAGGGTTTTTATGGCTGCAGATTTTTTGTGCTTCTCGCTTGTTGCTTGGGTGCGGTATCTCCTGTGGATTCTTTTGTTCTAAAGACACATTTTCCTTGACGTTACTCTCTGGTTTTTTTTAGGGTCTTTCTTTCCGATTTTTTCATGCGGGGCAGAACCTTCCTCCTCGACGTTTGTTCTTCATGCAAGGCTTGGGCTCTCTAGCAGCTGCTCTCCTGGTGATGTTGCGTCTTGTCCCCAGGCCTTACACTTGCTCAGATGGAGTTGTGTGCCCGGATTCGTCCCTCTTTCAGGTGGTAATGTGATCACAGTGATTGCTTCTTCCGTTCCGGGATGTAGTTTGTTGATGGGTGCATCTATGGGGCCACTGCTTGGGTTCCTTTTCCCATATATGTTGTTTCGAGGTGAGGTTGGCAGTTCCAGATCTGTTGTTTCGAGGTGTGGTATGCGGTTCCTCTCTCGGGTTTCTTTGGTTGTTCAGGGTTTGATATATGCTCAGATATGGCTCCTATTGGTGGCTATTGATGTCTCCTTTGCTCCATCTGTCATGGGTTGTGCTAGAGCTTTGAGGTCCTGTCTTGGGCGTGCAGTGTTTTGCCAAGTGGCACTTTGAGGTCCTATTGAGAGGGCGTGCAGTTTACAATGATGGGGTTTACAATTGGACGAAGTCATATTGGAGTGGAAGTGCGCGTTGATAAGGTGAAGAGTACTTGTTGTAACTTTATTAAACACTGCATTGATAATCCATATACTCGACATTCAAACCATTGTCCTTCGCCTCCTCCACCCACGTGTGATCTGTCATTTCCGTCTAAATTGTGCAAGAGTTGACGACGTGTTGGTTTGGTCTAGGATTGACAACTATTCGCTTCCCTAGCATCCCATCCGGGGGAATTATTATTATTATTTCGATACATATATATATATATATATATATATTTCTCGTCTCAATATTAGATATTCATTTGTTCTTTCATCCTTTTATTAAAATGAAATCATTTAAATATTAATTGATATTATTTTTTAAATAACAATCAATATGTCAAATCTAGCAAGCCCAGTTGGATGTTGAGGATTTCATTTTGTAAGACGGCCAAAATTCGAAATTCATAATAGTTGGAAGGAAACACCCAAAAAAATCCAACCCATATACTAGTAAACAAAAAAAAATCAAAGAAATAGTTTGCTATATATTGAAGGTGAAATTTATGTCCACTATCTATAGCATACTAGCTTTGAAGAATCAAAGTGTTACTAGAAAAAATCAAATGTTTATTTGTTTATATTTTTGGAGTTTTGGAATTGACTTGGGGATACCTAGGTTATGGTAGTGATCATGTAGGTGGAGTGGACTCGGAGGAGCACATGGATTAGGAGGAGAGATGGAGTCCATGTCGGCTTTTAGCAAAGCAACATGGATACATCTTCTATAACAACATCAACTTGGAGCCTTGATTGTGTATGACATCACTTTAGAGCTTGACATGTGTACCTTTGGAGTGTAGCGATTCACATGTGTGGACATACTTGTTTATAGTCTAAGGGTGTTTGTAAGGGTTGAGGCCCACTTGTCTATTGTTGGCCTCCGTTACCTCTCATATATATATATATATATATATATATATATATAGAGGAAGGATAAAGTCCTTTCTTTCACTCATTGTTGTTCATCTTGTGTTTAGAGATGGAGCATTATGGTTTCATGAGGAAACCTTAGGAAGGATGTGCTGCAAAGAGAAATTTGGTCTCTCTCTCTCTTGGATTTTATTCTTTGTACATTATCTCTCTTGTCTGGGAGGCACTAGGGTTTCTTGGAACATTTCGAGCATAATGAATACTAGGTTTGGGGTTTCATTCCTTGGAGACTTAGAGATTAGGTTTTGTGATTAAACACTAAGTGGTACTTGTTAAAGAGGAGAGAGGAGATGTCTTTCTTAGAGCCAAGGGGTTTTTCTCACATGATACTATTGTGGAGGATCTTTGGCGGAGCTCAAGTTTTTCTTGCTTTTCCATAGCTACGGTTTTGTAGAGTTAGAAGATTGTACTAGCCTTGGGATGAGGCTATGGTATGTACATGTACTTCATCTTCATACATAAATATGAAGTTTCTAGCTATCCAAAATTGTCTTAATTGCATATTTGATTTTCAACATTCATTATCTTATTGGTTTGGTAATTTCCAACACTAGTTTGTCATGTTGATTTGACATAAGTAAGGTTGTAATTGTTAAGTGATTTAACATTAGTATGGGAGATAATAGGACATATTTACTACTATAAATCTGCATTAATTTAGTGATTCTAGATTTGATTTCATGTTTGGAAAGTGTGCCCTAAAGGTTGAAACTTGTTGTCATATGTTTGGTATCATAACTCTCAAATCACATAGCGGATTGAGATTAAAGTGAATTGAAATATTGTCTAATTTTTTGCTACTGTAATTTATGTTTTAGATAATTTCTAAGGATAAATATTCATAGGGATTGGCTCAAGGAAACCTCTAGCGTAAGGTGAAATTTCATAATTTTCATTAATAATCAAAATTATGAAATTTCTACATGGTATTAGAGATATTTTGTCTGAGATCGCTCTCTTGGTGAAGAGGGAATCGATATTTTAGTTATTTGACCTAGGAGAGTTTGTTGGGTGGTGAAACCTTAGTGTGCCTAAGATGAGTACTTCCACCCATAAAATGTTTTGATGGGTTGTAACACTAGTTTCTCTTGTGATGAGAATATGTTTTACATGTGATAAGTGATAGATCTACTACATGGATATTTTTATGAATTTATTTTTTAGTAGGTGTGATGCCTAGGAGGACCTATGATAGGCGGTTGATTTGTTCTAGGGATTGCCAATATGTTTTATCTTGTAAGAGGTGGTGGAGCTACCTGATTATCGACTACTATGGATTTATTTTCAATGTGTGAGATGTCAAGGAGGACCTGTGATAGGTGGTTCATTTTTTCTAGTGGATACGTGTGTTCTACTTCATTTATGTATGGCATGGATTTATTTCCAGTTGGTGAGATGCCTAGGAAGACTTGTGATAGGTGGCTAATTTGTTCTAGTAGATGCTAGTGTATTTTCACTTGTGATAGGTGGAGGATATTTTTCATTGATGGTTGGTATGTGGTCCATATTTCGGTGGGTGCGATACCCATGAGGACCTATGATAGATGGTTGATTTATCCTAGTACATACTAGTTTTGGGGTGGACTGATGCATGTGATAGGCGTGGTTGACCATTTGACTATTTATTTATTTTGTAGCCTGGGACAGGTTGATTAATTATTTGATAGATTCATGATTATTGGTTGATCTATTTTGGTTTATTTGTGATGGAAACCTTTCTAACTTTAGTGTTTGTTGCAGATGGAGGGAGCTTCGAACATTATCCCTAGGGTATAGTGTTGGTTCTACATCATGTAATTTTATGGAGAGAATTATCAAGGATACGATAGATAGTGTGATGCTAAGCTATTGGTGATATTGTGCATCTATACCTATGGTGGTGGAATCGGTCCTTGATTTCAAGCTTGCAACTATTGGGAGTAGTGACGAGTACCACACACATGGTTGTTGGATTGTCTAAGATAGAACGATTTGACCATGATGTTCCTCTTGCTTCAAGATTCTCTCAGACAAAGGGATGTTACCAACATGAGTTTGTTTCTTCAGTTGCTGACAATTTTGAGGTGCATGAGAGGGATTCTCACGTTCATGTTTGATGATGAATATTTTATTATTGTTTCCCCTTTCATTTCCCCTTGATATTTCAGGGTCAATGCATTGAGATGTATGTATATTTCATCTTGTGATTTATTGGATCTGATCCACTTGTATTGGTATTGTATGGAAATGATGAGTAATGATTCCTTGGATGTTGAGGTGTGTGGACCTATAACTTGTGGGTGTGACTTTTGTAGAGAAGGTATGCTATTCTATCATGATGAATACGTATTCTTTCAACTTTGTGGAGGCAATGGAGTTACAAGATCTAGTTTTAGATGGAATTTATGGTTGTTACAGAAAACACTTTTCTCATAAAGAGGGAGTGTTAACTTTTAGGTTTACTCCAAAAGAGTTTCCACCTTGCAAGGAGATTGCAATGTCTCCTAGCCCCTTGGTGATGCTTCATTAACCCATGGATGGATTAGTTTAGGTCAATGATTAACCTTGGTTAGAGTGTTGGTATGGTGTGCTTTCTCAAGAGGTTGATCATTGACCAACCCATTAGATGCAGACAATGGGGTAGTCAGTTGCTTGACTAGGAGAGGTACCTACCTACAATGAGTAGTGATGGGAACTTGGAGAAGGGTATGTAACCCTTGAAGTTTGGGACCATGTGATATGAGGTACATGGTGTATGGATGAGCACTTGGTTAGTTAGGTATGGACATGCACATGTGGGGGTGGATTGTTTTTGATTTTCTAGACCTTGATTGGATTCTTATGTGCATTTCTTCTTTGGAGTGTTGGAGACCTTGTGAAAAAAAGTTACTTGCTTGGAGGATGCATTACATTGGAGGAGGAGAGTTAGACATTCTAGAGGGGGCCGTTGAGCCCTATATGGCATTGGGTTGATTGGATGCTTGCATTAGACTTGGAGTTGACTTGTGGATTCCCAAGTTATGATACTGATCATGTAGGTGGAGTGAACCCAAAGGAGCACATGGCTTAGGAGGAACAATGGAATCCATGTGGGATTGTGGTAGAGGAGTGTGGACACATATTGTGTAGTGAAATCACCTTAGAGCTTGACATTGTACCCTTGGAGAGTAGTGCTTCACAAGTGAGGGCCTACTTGTTTGTACTAGGTTTCTTGCAATTTAGGCCCACTTGTGTACTATTGTCCTCCCTTACCTCTCTTATATATAAGAAGGAGAGAGTCCTTTATTTTGATCACTCTTTATTGTTCATATTGTGTTTGGATATGGAGGGACAGGGTTTCATGAGGAAACTATAATAAGGATGTGATGAGAAGAGTAATTTTGATCTCTCTCTCTTGGGATTTCTTCTTTATACCATTATATCTCTTGTCTTGGAGGCACTAGGGTTTCTTGGAGCAATTGGAGCATCCTGAATACTAGGGTTAGGGTTTCATTCCTTAGAGGCCTAGATATTAGGGTTTTGTGATTAAAACTTAGGTGGTACTTGTTGAAGAGGAGAGAGGATTTGTCTTTCTTGGAGCCAAGGAGTCTTTCTAGTGCGATACTAGTTTGTGGAAGATCTTTGGTGGAGCTAGGGATTTTCATGGTTTTCCCTAATTAGGGTTTTGGAGATATGGAGGATTGTACTAGTCTTGAGATGAGGCTATGGTATGCACATGTACTTCATATTTATACATATATATGAAGTTTCCAACTATCCAAAATTATCTTAATTGTAGATTTAATTTTTAGCAGTTTGATTATCATCTTGGTTTGGTAATTTCTATCACTAGTTTGTCATATTGGTTTGATATAAGTGAAGGTTTTATTTTTTTAATGATTTAACATTAATATAGAAGATAATAAAGTAGATATACTGTTGTAAATATGCATTAATTGCAATGATTCCAAATCTAATTTTATGCTTGGAAAGTGTACCCTAAGGGATGAAAATTGTTGGCATATGTTTGGTAACCTTACTCTTGAATTGCCTAGTGGATTAGGGTTGAAGTGAATTGAAATATTTTCTATTGTTTTCTGCTATAATTTATATTTTAGAAAATCCCTAAGGTTGAATATTCATAGGGTTTGGATCTAGGAAATCTTCGGTGTGAGGTGAAATTTTAGAATTGCGTTCAAAGTTAGAACTCCAAAATTTCTACAATCTTGTCATTGTTTTCTCCTAGCATGAGGTGGAAGATTGTGAATCCTTCTCACATAGCTATTGATAATGGTACGTGGAACCTACCAATAATCCACTTCCCTTCCTCTAACAAATTTTATGAATAATTATGATGCAAAAGTTTGGCTAAGTTTCATGTGCATTGTTGGGCCATCTCATTTTCTCCACCATAAGACAACATATTTTGTCTCATGTTTATGTGTGAACCCAATGATTAATAATAGTAATATATCTTTAGGAAAATTTATTCATGGAGGAAACACCCAATATTTTATAAGGTTATTTCCCATCTCCTAATGAATTGCATCCAAGTTTAATTCAACATGTTGATTGGATCAAACTCTCAACCAAACATCCAAAATTGATCAAACATGATATAACGATCCACAAGATAGCTGATAAAAACCCTTCCTATATGTTGGGGAAAGGGGTGGAACCTATAACGAAACAGACAAAAAATTCTACAAATAATCAAAGAGGAATAAAAAATTTCAAAGACAAAAGGTGGTGTCTAAAGACACCATTACAACACTTAAGAAAAGTGCACTGTGATTAGAACATCACAATGCATATTGGATATTGATATCTCCATATGATATCAACTTGATCACTTGATGATAATGACCCAATGAGTCTGTTGTTTATAGCCTCAAGATCTAACCAACTTCCACAGAATCAGGAAGATCTTGTCCACATATAATTGTTGGTTGTTAGAGTTGACTTCGTCAAATCTATGTTGTCGAGTTGGATCGACAAGGATGCTCGACCCGAATGCCCATGCATCCAAATTGTATTCGATTGCTAGGTTGGTCGATCCACCGCCCGACTATCTTCAACTGCTGGTTGAATGTCTGGTTGACAAGCATGTCGACTACTTGACTGACTGATTTAGAGATCTAGTTGATTGCCCGACCGAATGTATCTAGATGTAGGTCGATCGCTTGACCGACCGAATCCAAGAGAAGTGTGATGAACCATCAATGCTTGATGTTCCAACACCCCCCCAGCAACACACGTCTCTGGAGATTCAGGAGGTGAAATTACATCATCATGACACCCCCCCCCCCATAATTGCAGCTTCTTAAAGCTTGAGCATCATACAAATATTGGTAAATATAGATTCAACTAAAGGTTTGGTAAAGATATAAACAACCTGGTTATTCGTACTACAATATTCAAGAGAGACAATGTTCTCGTGAACTAACTGTCTCAAATAGTGAGAATGGAGCTCAACGTGCTTCATCTTATTGTGGAAACATGATTGTCAACAACCTGTATGGCACTTTGATTATCATAGTAGATTTTAATGGAGGTCTTAACATGCAGACCGGTTTGAACTAGAAGTTGGTGAATCCATACTGCTTCAGTACCCGCTTGAACGATGCCACTATATTCTACATTTGTAGTCAACAAGAAGACTACCTTTTATTTCTTGCATGATCACACTAACATTCCAGTGCTAAAGAGAAACACGTAGCCAAAAGTGGACTTTCGATCATCACCGTCACCAGCCAAGTCAGAGTCGGTGAAGCCGACTAGGGAATCTAAACTTCAACAATACTTGATACCAAATTGAGTGGTACTGAGATAACGAACAATTAGTTTGACTGCTTTCCAGTGGCTTTCTGTAGGGTCCTGCATAAACTGAGAAACCACACTAACAACGAAGGAAATGCCAGGTCGATTATGAGTGAGATAAATAATATTATCGACTAGTTGTTGATAGAGTGTAGCATTAACTACGGGTGTTTGACAAGTTTTAGTGAGTTTTACTTCATATTGAAAAGGAGTAGCACATGGCTTACAATCGACCATCTTAAAACTTGTCAAAATATCTCATCCAGATTATTTTTGACATGAAATGAGAGTGGATATATAATAAAGAAATGTACAGAGATATATCATATATCCAATAATATAATAGAGATATAACCATAAAAACAGAGATACAATAATACACAATTTCTATTCATGAGCGAAATGTACAAAACTGTAGAAATATAGAGTGAAAGACTCGCTATAATGGTGGCAGCTTATCTATGAGAAGAGATGCGGCAACTACTCCCATTCGCAAGAAGATGATCGTTAAAATGAGGTTCCAAAGGCCTTTTTAAAATAAGGAAAATCCAAAACCCTAACCCTAGAAGATGAAAATCCAAAAGTTTTGCGGGCCTCGATGGGGGTAGTTGATACGTCAACTTCCCGGGGGTGTAACTTTTGCATACGATCTCCGTTTGGGGTACTCGATACATAATTAGAAAGGTATAACTGAGAGGAAAACTTTTCGACTGGCCTAGGCTAGTGCCTTAGATAGTCTCATGGGCCCCAAATCCCCAAAAAATGTCATTTAGGGCCTCAAAACGTCCCCAGAAGTTTGGAACCCGAAAAACTACTAAGTGGAAAATTGTTTTTTGAGCCAGTGGAACAGGTGGGTGGCCACCGATATCCACCTATATCAATCCTACCTCCTTAGGAAGTAATGGTATCCATTGCATTGAGTTCCCGAGGGAGAGGGGGAAGCATTTGTTGAATCTGAATCTTGGTGAGATGCTTGCCTTGCTGGAGAAATTGCGTTGCTTAGCTTGTTCAAGGCTATCAGGAACCTGTGGTTGGAAGGGTTGGACCTTTTTAACTGGTTTGGCTACATGAGATGATTTTGTGTAGAAGGAATCCTTGTGCTTTTCTTCAATATTGCCAACCTTCTTTTGTTGGACAAAAGGTACTTGGACCAAGGTTGCAGTGGTTGTGATGTTCTTCTGTTCACCTTTTGAACAGACTGTGAAGAAGATGAAATTTGTAGTATGAGATACTACCTTGCGACACTGTTTAGGTGGGACAATAGTCGAAACTAATTTTGGTATCCTGTAGAGATGAACCCCCAGAGTAACAATGACACTACGGGGTCGAGACTCATAGATAGCATGGAGATCCCACATATATGGTTGGCCCAAGAGAACATCACATACATCTAGTGGGGAAAAATCACATAATACCTCATCCTTGAAGGGTTGGATGTTGTATGACAATCGACACTGTTGGCTGACACAGAGATCTCGTCCCTGGCGAAGCCACCTGATGTTGTATGGTTGTGGGTGTGGTGTTGTCAACAATATCTACTGTTTGACGACCTTTGCTGAGATGAGGTTCTTCTGGATTCTGCTATCAACAATAAATGTAGCGGGGTCCCCTTCACCCACATCTATGAATGAAAGAGGCACTCCCCCTCTTCAGGATCTGTTGGTTCTTCTGGTTGAATTGTTGTGGTCGCGATAAGAGTAGTGGGGTCTGTGTCGATGATCTATCTTCTACCAGTATTTTTTGAATCATATTCTGAACTAGGGTTCGACTCCTTGTCTTTGATATCGACAATCAATGACTGTTTTGAGTGACATTCATCGATGTTGTGCCATGATATTTTGTGGAAATCACACCATTTTCCAGTGTCCTTCATCTTTCCGTTACCCTTCTTTTCATGTGGCTTGGACTAGTTTTCTGAAGGCTGGTTGTTAGGTCCGTCTTTACCATACTTTGGTTGTTGCAAATTTGCAGACCCAAACTCTCGCTTGTTCTGGTGCTTAAATTTTTGCTCAATTTTAACAACATATTGATAATCAACACCGAGTGATGAGATGTCCAAAAAATCCATTTTAGTTTGGATGTATATGTGTAGAGCCCCATGGTATTTCAGAACCAAATTTCGCTCGGAGTCTTTGATACCCAGCTTGGTGCGTAAGGTATGGAAGGTATTGGTGAACTCTAACACTGCTTGAACCCTCTCTTGACGCAGCATGGTCCATCTCATGTACTGATCTTCATAGTTTCCAACAGGGTAATATTGTTCCTTGACCGAATCCACAAAAAAATCCCAAGTGGGCTAGGCCCCATATATTCCATACTCCTTTGTGGAAATTTCCTCCTGTAAGTTTCCCACCAATGTTTGACATGGGGGAGAGCCTTAAGGAGTGCGAAGGTGATCTTTTCCCTGTTAGAAAAATTGTGAAC
This sequence comes from Picea engelmannii, assembly GCA_009831015.1. Taxonomy (NCBI): domain Eukaryota; kingdom Viridiplantae; phylum Streptophyta; class Pinopsida; order Pinales; family Pinaceae; genus Picea; species Picea engelmannii. Next base: position 306,933 of record ML783159.1, on the reverse strand, counting down.
AAAGAAATAACATTCTAGCAGATTTAACCATTTGTCTAGGGCATCTGTATCTATCTATCCTTTAAATAGAAGAATATCAAAATTAACTTGTACCTTGAAAGGTGAGTTTCCTCCAAAGTGGTTGCTTGATGAATACGTGCTTGTTGTTATCGGTAGGCGTTGAAGGATGTGGGAAAAATTCTCCATCATTTTTTCCCTCTGTCGCATGAGAGCTTGCTCAAGCAACAAATTAATAGAATCTTCTACTCTGTCATTTTTCTTTTCTTCTACCATGGAGGGTTTCTTGGGCACGCAAGAGTGATTTTCTTCAAGAGAGACGAGATTGAGACCCAAATTACTATTATCGGACCTCATTGGGAACATGCACTGAAAATGATCAAGAGAAGCCTGCTCTAATACCATTGATCCAGATTATTTTTGACACGAAATGAGAGTGGAGATATAATAAGAAATGTACAAAGATATATCATATATCCAATAATATAACAAAGATATAACCATAAGAATAGAGATACAATAATACACAATTTCTATTAATGAGTGAAATGTACAAAACTGTAGAAATAGAGAGTGAAAGACTCGTTAGAATGGTGCCAACTTATCTCTAAGAAGAGATTGTGACGGCTACTTGCATTCGCAAGAAGATTATCGTTACATTGAGGCTCCAAAGGCATTTTTAACATAAGGAAAATCCAAAACCCTAAACTCGGAAGATGAAAAACCAAAAGGTTTGCGGGCACCGATGGGGGTAGTTGATACGTCAACTTCCCCGGGGCATAACTTTTGCATACGATCTCCGTTTTGGGCGATCGATACACTGTTGGAAAGGTCTAAACAAGAAAAAATATTTTCGACTCTCCTAGGCTAGTGTCTTAAATAGTCCCCTGGGCTCCAAATACCCAAAAAACGTCGTTTAGGGACTCAAAACGACCTCATAAGTTTGGAACCCGAAAAACTGTCGAAAAACTGCCAAGGTGGAAAATTGTTTTTTGAGCTAGTGGAATAGGTGGGTGGACATCGATATCCACATGGATCAATATCCATCATATATTTAGAATGAGAAATGAAAAATCCATCACATAGTGGTAATACTTGAAGACCCAAAAAATGATGCAGAGTGCCAAGATCTATCATGTCAAAGGAGTGAGCAAATTGTTTCTTCAATCTAAGAATGAGGTCAATATTATTTCCAGTAATGAGTAGGTCAACAAAATATACAACAAAAATAAAGTTTTCTCCATTGGAATGTATTATATACAAGTCGTGATCAGATTCACAACGTTTGAAACCAAGTCAAAGGAAGAAACTATCGATATTAGCATACCAAGCTCGGGGAGATTGATTTAGACCACAAAGAGAGTTCTTGAGTTGACAAACCAAGTTAGAATATGTCACAAACTAGTTGGTTGTTCCTTGAATATTTCTTCAACTGGTATCCATGAAGAAAGGTACTCTTCACACCCATCTGATGGATTTTCCATCCAAAATGAGCAACAAGGGAAATAATCAGTCGAACATAGTTCATCTTTGAAATAGGGGAAAATGTCTTAGTGTAGTCGATACCTTCTTGTTAAGAAAATCCCTTTGCAATCAGGTATTCTTTAGGTCACTCAAAAATACCTTTAGAGGTAAATTTGGTCCAGTAAACCCATCGACACTTCACTATGTTCTTTCCTTGTGGTTGGGGAACTAAGTCCCAAGTGTGATTCTTCAACAAAGAATCAATTTATGTCTGCATATATTGTTCTCATTCAGGTCATCATTGAGCATCTGAGTAGGCAACATGATTAGAATTTTCAAGTACATAAGTCATCAAGCAACATTGGCATGTTGCTTTTGCCATCTAGAGGAAACATCACTAGTATCAACTCCAACAACTTCAATTTTCTTGGTATCCCATCTGGGCAGACAAGAAATAGGTGAGTTTTGTTTCACTGCAGAAGGTTGATCAAAATTTAGAACAATTTTCAGTTGACGTAGGTTGCTGACCAGTCAAAACATATATCAAAGGACTAGTCGATGCAGAGGTTGAAGGTTGAGTCAAAAAAATAAAAGAGTTAGACTATCGAGTCGAATCATTGAAACATGGAATAGGAGAATCAATTTCAGATACAACATCAAAGGGTTCATCCTGCAACAATCTAGAGGATGCATTCAACAACTCAATGCCATAAGACTTCTCATCAAACCATACATTTCGTCGGATAATGATTTTTCGTTTGACAGGATCAAACAATTGATATTCTTTCAACTCTTTAGAGTATCCCATCATGATGAAAGGATGACTCTTTGCATCCAACTTATTTATGTAGTCATAAAAATTATGAGCCCAGGAAACAAATCCAAAAAGACGCAGGTGGTCGACTGAAGGATTCTTTCAACACCATCGTTCAACTAGAGTTATTGAAGGAACAACTTGAGTCGAGATGTGATTGAGAATATAGTTTTCAAAATACACCACTTTAACTAAGAAGTGAGGAGGAATATATTTATCCTGCAAAAGACATATAGCCATTTCGACTAACGTCTGATTCTTTCTTTTTAAAACACCATTCTATTTAGGTGTGTGAGGAACCGACTACTGCCAATCAATACCATATTGAAATAGGTATTCTTAAAAAGGTAAATTTACATACTCACCACCATTTTTTGTTCTTAGGAACTTGATGGGTCAAGCACATTTCTTTTCAGCAAAGGCTATAAACTTGCTGAACTTTTCAATGGGAAGTTTATTGTTCTTCATAAAATAGACCCATGTGAAATGAGAGAAATCGTCAATGAAAGTCAAAATGTACCTTGCACCTACTAGTGAAAGTAGATTGATGCTGCAAACATCATTGTGAACCAACTCCAATAAGTTTTGTGCTCGCCACGCTTTGATAGAGTCGAAAGCTGTCTGATGATACTTTCCAAGCACATATCCGTTATTGACTCCTTCAGGGAGAAACACTTTAGGTAAAAAAGAAACCATGTTCTAAGTTTCCATTTCCCGCAGACTTCAGAAATTGAGGTGTCTGATTCATTCATGCCAAATTTGGATTTTCTCATTAATGTGAGAAACAAGAGTAGTCATTTCACTTTTGGGTCGAGTCATGTCACATAATTTATACAAACTGTCCTTCGGGTCAAGAATCCCTTCAACAACAACCAATTTTCCTTTCTTCAAATCACGAAAATATAACCGATCTAGCCAAAATTCCACAATATTACATGGTTGTGTTAATTGAGAAACAAACAACATATTGGCATTGAGGTTTGACACATGATAGATGTTGACAATTTTCCCATGTCGACAAGTAACATCACCCTGGCCAACAATATCTAGAGAAAAATCATTAGCAACATAGATCTTCCTCTCTTTAGCTTCATCAAACCACGCGAACAAGGAGGCATCCTTAGCCATGTGATGAGTGCACCCAGAGTCGACTACCCATTCGTTCTACACAGAATGAGACAACAAGGCATGAGAAGTTTTGACTTAGAAGGTGAAATAATCAACGGGTCAACATTCAAAGGACATGTTGTCTTCTAGGTGTTTAACCTTCTCCTATAAATAATCTATCTTCTTATAACATACTTTCTCCACATGTCTAGTATTTCCATATTACTAACATGTATTCTTCTTTCGACTTCGTTGGGGTGCATCTGTCTATCCCTTAGGTTTCTAGTCGCGACATCTAGGTCTCTGTTTAAAGGTTTAAAATTGTACTATATTCCTGGGATCTGACTTGCTCTTTCCCTTGAGAAAGTGGCTTGATGTTTACCACCAAGCTTGCCTTGTTCAAGCTATTTGTTCTGATTAGGAATCAAAAGGCCAAAAAAAATTCAAAGGTGTAATCCTTACCATCTTCCTTCCATGCTTTCCAGTTGGTGCAGAAAGTCGAAACAAAAATGTCAAATGGTGTTCTTAAATTCATTAGGACTAGCTTAATGAGTTGTCCATCCTTCTTCTGATAGTTATTTCGACATTCACCCAATTTCAAATGGATTTATTTGACACGTGTCAAATAGTCCTCTATTCTGTCAAAAGAATGAGGATTGAGAGAGATCAACTCTTTCTCTAATTGCATGACGTGACTCTCATCGAATCGATCGAACAACGGCTTCAACTTCTTCCAGAATTGATGAGGGAAGTTGATTCCACTGAGGTGAAATTGAAACTCCCATGAGATATAGGTCGTAATGACCCCCACAACCTCATCCTTCTTTCCATCAACAACGAACTTCGCCTAATTGTTTGTTGGATCTGGAATCCAAATATTCATATACTACCACAATCCTTTACTCTTCAACAGGGTTTCCATGTCTAGTTCCCATACTACATAATTTGATCCGTTCAGAACAAAAATATCAATCTTTGAAGCCATCTTCAATATCTAGATATAAAGTTATGTTTCAAAGGTTCTAATCGACAAAAAACAGACCCAAAGTCAATCACACAACATATTTGACTCAGTAAGGTTTACAGATAATGTGTGAGGTTTTAAACTATCAACTTTGATACCATGTTGGGGAAAGGGGTGGAACCTGTAATGAAATAGAAAGACAATTATGTAGATAATCGAAGAGGAATAAAAATTTTTGAAGACAAAAGGTGTCTAAAGACATTGTTACAACACTTAAGCAAAGTGCATTGTGATCGCAATGCATATTGGATCCTGATATATCCATATGGTATCAACTTGATCACTTGATGATAATGACCCATTGGTTCTATTTTTATAGCCTCAAGATCTAACCAACTACCATAGAATAAGGAAGATCTTGTCCACATATAACTATCAGTTGTTAGAGTTGACTCCATCAAATCCATATTGTTGAGTCAGCTCGACAAGGGTGCTCGAACCGACTGTCCATGCATCTAACTCGTAGTCTATTGTTGGGATGGTTGATCCACCACCCGACTATATTCGACTACTGGTCGACTGTCCAATGGACAGGCATGTCGACTACTCGACAGACAGATGTAGATATTTGGTCGATCACCCGACCAACTGTATCTATATGTATGTTGACCACTTAACCGATTGAATCTAGGAGAAGTGTGATGAACCATCAATGCTTGATGTTCCAACACTATCCTCAACCCAAACAATAATTCCTAGTCATGTAGCAAGATATATCTTATACACTTGTCATTCTTGACTTTAAGCCATCTGATACATTGGGGGTCGTTGTCCCTTAAATCTCTTCTATGTTCGATCATATAGTCCATAATCCTTCTAGAAAAAAATGAATAAACCTTTAGTTGGTTGATTTCAATTTAACCTCTATTACATTATGTCCTTGCAACTCATATGCAGTAGAATGTTCCATGCCACCTCTTATGGCCTCAACCTACAAAAAATGCACATGATGGTGGAAATTCTTGTGCCCAATGTCAATAATGGATTTCTTGTCTTACTTGTGCTCAATCACGACCTCAACAACAACACCATCAATTCGCTCATTCTCACCCTCCATCACTACAATCCCATAGTGTTAGAGAGTGACCTACAAAATAACAATTTGACTGACCTTAATGTCCTCCATTTAATCAATATGAAATGAGGAAGTTAGAGAGGTAATGCAAGATGAAATGATTTCTTAAAGTAATTCATTGGGTGATGAATCCTCTAATGTTCCTTCGAATCAATTAGAACGTGCATTTAAATACCAATATAGTTCATAGGAACAATTAACTACTCAAATTATCAACACCACTTGCATGCCATATGTATGGAAATTCTATGTGGATGATCTTTTATCTTGATCGATGTCAGGTAATGACCCCAATATTTGAATGTTGCATATAAATAAAAAAAATTAAAATATTTTCATCCAATGCTTGGAAAAATATTGATCATTGTTGGGGAATGCAAAACTAACTTTGATAAAGATATTACATATATCAATGAATTTATATCATATATCAATTATTTTTAGATTGCATATCAACCAATATAAGCAAATAATTTCCATCAATATTTGTGTTGCACTTATATTAGTGGAGATTTTTTCATTATGTACCAATGATATTTAGTCATTGTATGTTTTTTTTATCAATTGATGTATGTCATATTGACTGATGTATGTCATATTGAATGATATATGATTTCATATACACCCATATATGATTAAATATCGATCATAATCATTTCCATCAATCTTCATGTCACCTTTAGTAGAGAACATCTACCTCCTATTTATTTTTCTATAAGTAGTCATCAATGCTAGTCAATATTAATTGATATAATTATTTATTTGTTGATGGATATACTCCCTACGATATTAACCAACATGTCCAAATAAAAAATATATATATGCAACTCAGTGGGTAGTATTTTCTAACTAGGTAGATGTGAATTTTGTTATGGATGATATTGGTCAATAAAGGTTCCCCTTGTCGATTGATACGATGTTCCATATTGTGTTATGTACCAAATCCTTAAAATATTGTAATAAACTAGAGTACATGCAATGTACACAAGATATGAATGTGGAACATAACTACCAAAGACATAATATATATGAATTACACAATAAATCCTTAAATAATAGGATAACCTCCTCCAATTTACCCCAATACATCCATATACCCAAATCATATGTTCATCTCTCCATAGTGACTATATTCATCTCTCTCTCTCTCTCTCTCTCTCTCTCTCTCTCTCTCTCTCTTTGTACACACACACACACACACACACACACAGACCTTTTCACACTCATTACAAGTGTGGGTCCTTTATTAGGCCAACCCCTATTACATATACATTTACCCCATTACATATACATTAAAACCCATATATTCCTCCCTTGGGGTCATATCATAGTACCCTCCAATTATTTTTTATGTTAATCCTTGATAGCTGGTTGTTGCATAATTTTATTTCCTTTGATTCCATGTGCTATTGTCGTAACTTATCCAATTTGTTGCATTTGTTGGTCCCTTACAATATCTTGTCAAATATTGATTCTACGATTCCTTGTTCCATGAATATCATGGATTATTCCATCTTCCATGGCAATGTTGATATCAATCTTCTTGTCTTTCTTGCAAACTTTCTTGGTCATGAGGGTGTCATTTTGGTTTCATCTTTGATGGTTTTTCTTCATTCTACACATCTATATTATCGACATTATTTTTAGAGACAATGGAATCCTCTATCCTCTATGATTTGTCTTTGATTACTCTATCCTTTGATATAATACCATCATATTTTACATGTGCATCCTCAAGTTGGAGTTTAACTTCAAGTATTTTCCAGTGACCTTATTGAATCTTGTCTTCCTTATCCTTTTGAAGTTGTAATATGATTCCATCCTTATTCAATCATAGATTGCATTTCTGAATTTACCTCACCATTATTTAAGGCTTCTTCAACCTTGTTGCAAATCTCCTCTTCAATTATTTGGGTAGTATTCTCTACAACGTTTCTAGTAATATCTTCATCCTAGTCTTTCGTTCAAATGCTTACAGACACTTTTTCATATTCTTAACATCGTTAAGTAGGTATTTCTTATGGTGACACAACCTTTTGATTTCTTCGTCTATATTTTTTAGTTCTTTCCTTGACTCATCCTTTTTCCACTTTGCTTTGCTAATATTTTCTTCTTTTAATTTTTGAAACTCCTTAATCAATGCTTATTAATGGATTGCATATTGGAAAACTCATCACCTTATTTATACTATCTTCTTTTATCTCTTCATTATCCTTCTACATTTTGAAAACTATTTCTTTAACTTCATTTAATTCATCTTGAATTGTATTCATTATCTCAATTTCTTAAAATTCTTCCCATGTGGCATCTGAGAGTCTAGTATCTTCATAAAGGATTTTCCACCACTTAGAAGTTCCACCCCAAAAACAAAACCTGCCCTAAAAGGATTTATATCATTTTCCTTTTCCATCCTCAACCATTCCATAGGATCAATTTCCTCTTCATCTCCACTAAATGTATGTATTTCCATAGAATATTAATTGAGGTCTAACGAAAGCCCTCAACTTTCATCCTTTCTATATTAAGAATAATAATCCCAAATAGTTATTATCATTTTTCCAATATATTCTCTCATGTTTTATATTTCCAATGAATTATGAATCACCTCAATATGACATCCTAGTCAAAACTTATTCTAATTTTAAGTTAACACACCTTTTAAAACCCTAATTTGGGGACTATCATGCTAGATGACCTTCAACCTGTTTCAACTTCACCACTTATATTCCCATGTTTCTGAAATTTTTATACAATGTACTCTAAGATGTTATCTTAAGGATCACAATAGTCCCTTTCAATTTGGACCTTCCAAGTGAAAGTTATACTCACATTCCCAAAACTTTCTATTTTACCCTATTTCAGGAGAGTGAACTTGTATGGACTACCACATCACCAATACTTCAATTCTAGGTTTGAAATTTGGACTCACAATGCACTGGTTTGTCTTTTTTCCAATGAAACTAGTGGAATTCAATTTGGAAATTGATAGATTTAGACATAATTGTTTTACTAAGAACAACTATTGGAGACTAGTTTCAAGACTAGTAAAAACCCTAACTTCCATGGCTTGTAGGTTCGAAAGTATAGTGAACCAAAATATAGATTTTTACCTAATGTAATTATATATGTTCTCTATGACATTAAAAATTGATCATTCAATATTACTCCCCATATATATATATATATATATATATATATATATATATATATATATATATATATATATATATATATTGAAAATGGAAATATGCCTTGTTTGAAGAAGCAAAACCCACGGATTATCCACTCTCATACCAAATCCTTAAATTATTGTAATAAGCTAGAGTACACACAATGCACACAATATTTGAATATGGATCACAACTCAAAGATATAATAGATATGAGTTACACAATAACTCATTTAAGAATAGGGAAACCTCCTTCTATTAACCCCAATACACCCATTATATAAATGATATGTTCCTATGTCCCTAATGACTATATTAATCTCTATATATACCTATTTTTCACTCATTGCAAATGTGGGACTTTTATTAGGCCAAACCCTATTCCACATACATTTACCCCATTACATATACACTAAACCCCATATATTCCCCCCTTGGGGTCATATCATATCATTTGACATTTCCAAATAAAACTCATTTATTTGACCCAAGGTCTACATTTTTCAACTGTGTAGTTGGGAATGCCAGCCTATAACAACCAACAGTACAGTAATAATGATAGAGATCAATATTGTGTATAGGATTGATATTATATACTATAGGGAACTTAAGATGACATATACTCTCAATTATCCTTCTAATCCATCCAATTACACTCTCTATACAATAGATGGAGTCAACAATGATGTTCTTGGCCTAAATTCTACACTCACTACATAAATTGGACAATTAGTTAAATGAATAAGAGAAACATGGCCTTACTACCTATGGAATATGTTTTTTGATGGAGCTTGCTAAAGAGAATGATCAGGTGTTGGAATGCTACTTATTTCACATACATGGATACATTTTCCTTAAGCTAAGCTATAATTTGAATGCACCAATAACATTACATAGTGTGAATCATTAATTATGTGTTTAGAATCAACAAGGTATTTTGAAATCAAGTCTTTCGATATTTTTTTGGGATTCAAAGATTATGGTAAATCAAGTTAGGGACAAGTGCCTAACCAAACACCCTAGGTTAAGACAATAAAGGAATCATATCTATGATTTAATTGAGAATTTGTTTTCTCTTGTTAACCTTACTACCTGTTGATAGGTGGAAAATATCCTTCTTGCAATAGGGGATCGTCACCTGATCAAGGCCCCAATTAGGCATATACTTGTTTGGTATGGTGATGTCCACCGATATGTGGGCTTGGTTTCCACCAAAAGGTTTTGGAATCAAATCTAAATCCAATCCAATTAAATCATTAATATAATATAAATCTAATCAAATGTAAACTAATTTATCTCACGTCTAATTTCCTATCCTAATTAAGAGAAAATATAGATGCTCAAGAGAAATAATAATTACTTTAAACAGTAAATAGTTCACCGTTAAAGTAATTATTAAGCACAAATACATAACATAACTTGTAGAATATTACATCAACATTCCAACATCTAATGTAATCAATGAAAAGAAGATAAGATGTTACAATTCCAGACATGAAAATAGTTTCAATCACTAGAAATGAAATAACATAAAAAAATCACAAAGTAACAAAATAATAGTTTATTTACTACAATGGAAATTCCCTTCCATTAATCACCATCCTTTAGATCCATTATTAAATTTTGATAATAGTATACAAAATTCAATTATAGATCCTCAATCTAAACTACAAGAAATTCTTGCAAAGAACAGAATAGTCTAGTTACTTTACAAGAGAAATTTTCCTTCACCATCAATAAAAGTCTCTAGACTTTAGCAGAGTAGTCTAGCCAATATAGCGCCCAAATTCTTTCATCATGAACCCCAATGACTTAAATTTCCTCAAAATTTCCATGATGGTGTGGTCTTTCTCCAAATGTCTCGTCCCCCTTTTCTTAGAAGAAAAGTTATGATTTTATAATCCCATTTGCTTCAAGAATTTGAGTCCATTATCTTCTTCCACTCAATTCCTCTAAAAATAGAATTACTTAGATTATGTAACAAAAAATTCTATTTTTTTTTATCTCTCTCTCAGATTGATTCAGATTCCTTCAAATCCACTCCAAAACAAATGTTTAATTAGAATCATAGATCCTTCAATATCATCTATTTTACGATTTGTGTTTCGGCTTGGACATCTGGCATTACCTTTACTCTATTTTCCTACCAAAAATTATAAATAAAATCAAACACAATGATTAAATGGACACTTTTAGCAAACAGATGAGAGATTGACATTTATTTAAAATTAAAGCAATTAAATATCATCTGGGTATGAAAAACCCTCATTAGATTATTCCTTGTTTTATTAGCTTTCTAATGAGCCCTCGTTTTCCTAATTTGGCCATCAGATGTTCAAGCTATAGCATGTAAAACCACATGATTTAGTAACCGACGATCCTTTCCTCAAGTGAATCTCGACCATAGATTTGTGAGCTTGGGGATTTATCCCATTTGCACCATAGGTTTTAAACATGAATGGTTTATATAGTTTAACCCTCCCCAAATGATTTATGTGCAAAGCCACTAGAGGTATATACCACGATGGATATGTTAACCTTTTAGATGTTGACATGTAGTATACTCAGGATCTGGAATATCCGGGAGATAAGAACAATCGCAAGGGTGAAACACCTGGATCCAGATTGTAATGTCAATGAGGAGAATATATATGACATCCGACATCCCAAGAGAAATGAACCTTAATGAAATACCTTGATCCAAATGAAATTTAGGACATGACACGTAGATGGCACATAGGCTCACACATCAACGAGACCTAGAAGTTATGTAGGATAACCTCAAGACCAAATGGGAAACCCAATATGATGTGGAGGTGAAATGGCAGGTGACCAGGTGATGAGATGGATGATGACATGGTCATCAGGGATATAGGATATTGAGAAATGAAATATAATAAAAGTAACTATGGATGCTTGAATCCAGATTACACCTAGGACAAGACAAGTACGGTGACACGTGGAATCCACGCCTAATTCGAAAGCTAGGTAAAGTTCATGGAGGAGGAAGGTTACTAGTGCAGAGAGAAAAGATGGAAGGTACTAGAAAAGACACATAAACACTAGGTTCCCACCACTAAGCTTGAGGTTGCATATCTAGGATCTAAGATCCAGGATTTGTAAACATGCAATTTAATGAAACTTTAGGATCTTCAGATCTAAATATCTGGATATCCAGGGTTTGGAAGAGTCTGAATGTCCAGATTCCATGTAAGACATAAAAGGTAGGGTACCACATGGGATGTCACATAAATTCCAATTCAAATATAAAGAGTTGGGCCACATTTCAGATTCTAATGAAAATGCTATGCAAGATGACAGGTTGGATACACGGACAAGAGAGGGACCTATGAGAGGAGGACAATTGGAAGACTCCTGCTAAGGTATGTCAACTAAGGGTTCCATCGTACATAGAGCTTTGAGTTTATATTAAGAAAGGTTCCACATCCAGATCTGAATGGAAGATAAAGGATAAGGGAAGAAAATGTTGAATGTCTAGATATCTAGATATCCAAGATCCGAAAGGTATGAAAAATGAGAAATGATCTGGCTTTGGATATCCAGATATCTGAGACTTTGAGAAGAGCTTGAGATTTATGGAAAATATTGTGTTAGAACTTTTGAAATGTCCAACTTTTCAAGTGGACACTCCACCCATCATTAAAAACATGAGCTTTCTGGAAAATACTATGTCAGAAGTTTTGAAACATCCAACGTTTCGAGTGGACACCCCACCCATCATCAGGGAAATTTGAAATGTCCTTGATGATGGGTGGAGTGTCCACTTGAAAATGTCCATGATGATGGGGGGAGTGTCCACTTGAAAATGTCCCTAATGATGGGTGGAATTTTCACTCAAAACGTTGGACGTTTCAAAACTTCTGACATGGTATTTTCCAGAAAGATCAAGCTCATACATTATGATTAACTATGGAAATATACACATCAGGATACTTTGAGAAGAGACAAATCCAGATACCTCAAATAAATGTCCCTAATGATGGGTGGAGTTTCCGCTTGAAAAGTTGGACGTTTCAAAACTTTTGAAACCATATTTTCTAGAAATCTCAAGCTCATACATTATGATTAACTGTTGAAATATACACTCTAGGATACTTATAGAAGAGCCAAATCTGGATGCCTCGTAGAATAGAAAGGATGGGAAATGGATATTACATGTGGATTATTACGTTAGCATCAAGTCAGACAACAAAAATAGAAAGGTTGGGAAATGGAGATTACATGTGGATGCCACGCAGATGACACATGGAATCAAGAGACACTTTATTTTCTATGTCATCAAAAAGTACAAAATCTTTCAGGGGTCATATCTTTGTGTCCAGGACTTAGAATGAGGAAATTTTTTTGTCACCGAAAAGTTTTCGATGAGTAGAAAATGATGGTGAGCTCAAAATCAGAAAATGATACATCTGGGTGAAGCAAAACTTGACAATATTTATCTGCATAAAGAAATCTAGTGTGTGTTGTAATGAAGCTTGAATTGATAACTAGATCACATCATAAATATAATTAAGAAATAAAGTCAAAAAGAAAAATAAGACAAAGATTTTATCTTTACACATGAGCATTTTTCCTCCTAAGTTAACCTTGCTTGACTAGACCTAGGGGGGTCTTGAATTTAATTTTTTTAATTGTTGAAATTCTTGTGTTTTATGGAATTATAGAATGATGTATAGGGTTGATATTTGGTTGAGAATATATGATTGTGATTATATATGTCTTGTTAAAGAATATCTCGAGAGTTGTGAAGATTTAGAGAGATCTTAGGGGTAAGTTATAGATCTCTTGAGTATTTTGTGAATCTAGAGGATCCTAGGGATGGTGGATGATGATTTTGTGGATCTGAAGCAATTATGGTTTCAGAGTCTTTGTGTTAAATTTTTTAAGCCTAAGGGCATTGGGGGTGGCCATCCAACGAGATAATCCGACCAAAGAGTGTGAGAGTGTGAAAGACCATTAAAGGAGAGAGGCCTCATGGACAATATGCATATAATTGAATAGTGGAATCACTCTATTTCGAGTGTTCATGGAATTATCTGTTCAAAGACCTCTGTTATGGTTGTGTGTATTTAAATCTCTACAAAATTGAGTGTCACAAATTCTAATAGTTGAACTATGAATAATTCCTTCCTAAATTGTGTGTGCAGGTTCCTTAAACACCTATTGAAATCATGGAGGAAGAGTCTCTATTGGGAGAATTATCTAGAGAAGGTTAATCCCATTCAATACTTGAACAATGGGATTCTTTCAATGATCATTGATCACTTTCAGGATCAATGATCCATATTCGTTATAGGTGTAAGCAAATGATCCTGAATTATTTACAGATCGGGGCAAGGATCAAGCTTGGAATTGAATTTAAATGATGATCATCAGATCATTAGACTGATGTACAAGATCCGTAAGAATGCATGTAATTCAAGTGGAGGACGGGGAATTTGTAACAGTCGGATCACCCCAATGATAAATAAAATCCATTGGATCAAAGAGTGAGGGATCAAATGTAGGTTCATAGTCCATTTCTATGTATTTTATAAGTTATTTTTTTTTAGAAATTAACAACTGTGATTAAATCTGGGAGAGGATCCAGAAATAAGCGAACCGTGTGTTGCGAAGTCTTCACTTCAGAGTTCCCATCAAACTTCCACTCTGACGCCTATACTCTGACGGTGGAATCTAACCGTTCACCGAGGAGGATTTGAGAGGAAGATCCACCATCCATCTAGACCTCCTATCGAAGTTGTCGTATAACCCGACTTTGACCATAACAATCCTACAACGAATAATGACCATCCATCGAGACAACGATCGATATTGATATCTGACCATACGTCAGCCAACAATCAACGATCATGATTTAAAGTATTTTGGAGTGACCCATCGGAGTCTGTGTATTCAGAGTGTTGTAAGTTTGGGTATCCAGACACTCCAAAAAAAAGAGTCTAATATCCTATGAGGAATAAAAAAAAAACCAAACGATGTTAAGCGTCTGGTCACAGCTCCATGTCACATCAAGGGTCACTAATCATCTTGGAGCTACGTTAAAACTACACACCCTTTGCATAAGTGCATGGTTACAGCCCCAGATCCCTTGGATAAAAAGAGAAGTGACTACAATCTTTCCAAGAAGCGCCATTGTTGCGAAACTATTGGACATGTCAATCAATTTCACGTAGAATTCAATCCAGTGAATGTTGGGAGAGGCATTGAAGGACTGCATGAAATAAAGGATAAGTTCCTATGAACTTTTCAAAGGGACGAGATTATTTGTCGAGTTTGAGAGCTATAGGAGAGCTTTTTTGGAGAAGAAAATTTGGGCCTAAGAAAGGAATTTGAGAGCAACTTGAGTTCTTGAAGGTGTAATATAGTTGATAACTATGTACCTATGGGACAAAAAGCTAGGAGGTCATCAAATCTAGTCACATAAACTGAAATTTTTAAAATGAGAAACCTCCAGAAAAACCATTTTCAAAATTTAAATGGGGGTTCTTTTGTTTTTATCAAAATAAATGGAAGGTTGTTGTGGGTACAAAAATCATGTTCCCAGACCGGTGAGAGGAACAAGGCAAAGGACGGATCTGGAGAAATTTTCAAATTAGAGTTTAACAGTCACGGTCTCAACAACGACCAACATGGTTACCAAAGGGGGAGGGAGTGGAACCCGCTCCTACAAGCAGGTAGTGGTGGATAGAGGGAAAGTCCCACGAGGTGTCGGTTTCAAAGAACCTCTGACAGGCACCTCGGGATCAAGATCGGAAAAGAATTAAGAGGGAAACTAAGAAAAAAGTGATCGCGTGGGGGAAGAAGCCAAAGAAGCCTAGAATGGTGCGCAAGAAATGGTGAACCCCAATGGGGTAGATGGGCGCAACCCATGTAAACCTAAAACACCGTCGATGCCCAAGGTTATACTGGAAGAACCCAAAAGGAAACTCTTCCCAGATCAGATGAAGACGCATGCAATGATCTGCAAGTTCATGGGCCCGTGGCCCACATAAAAAACGTTGCACAACTGGATAAAATACCAATGGAAGCCAAATGGAGAAGTTGAACTCCACCTGGGATTGAAAGGATTTTTCACAATAGTACTTATGAACCTGGAGGATAGGGATAAAGTCTTTGAAGGGGGGCCATATTTCCACACCTCAGTGGGGTTGTACATGCACCCATGGAAGGAAAACTTCTCCCTAGAGAAAGAAACCTTTAAAAATGTCCCTATATGGCTAAGGCTTTACTCCTTACGACTAGATTACTAGCTGTCATCCATCTTCAAAGAAATAGGGAACAAGATTGGAAAATATGTCAAGACATAAGAAGCAACTTTAAAAGGAAGATATACCTCCTATGCAAGGATCTACATAGAAATGGATGTCTCGGGGGTGCTCCCGGAAGCCATAAGCCTAGAGTTTAGGGATGAGGAGTGGATACAAAGCATAGACTACGAGCAGATCCCTTTTCGATGGAGAATATATCATGAACATCTACACCTACTAAGAGAATGTCCACTCAATAAAAAAAGAAATGGAAAACACCAAACTACAGCAGGATGAGGACAAGTTTGTGAAGCCAAATCACAAAAGTAGAGGAAACAAAAGACAAGGAAATGCCCCAATAGGAAGCAACTCGGAAGATAGGATTAGAACAGAAGGAAGAGGCAGCCCCAACCAAGGGGAAGAAGGAGGAAAGGAAAAGATGAAAGCTAGGGAAGCTAGTGAACAACCAACTCATGAGAACACAGAAAATCCAAGCAACAAGGGAGAACATGGAGGTAGCGCAAGTCCTATGGAAGGAGGAAATGAATACGCCAACACCCCAATGCAAGAGGTAGACGAAGATTTGGAGATGACACCAAGTGAGGTAGGAACAGAAGACCAAGATCACAGAGACATTGTGGAAAGGGAAGGAATAGATCTCCCGAACATATTGGAGCAATGGAAAAGGCAGGGAGTAGACAATGTGCCACTAGAGAAACTAGATCACATTCAATATTTATTCCTCCTAAGGGAGGAACAAAAATCCATAGGGGCCAAGTGCATGCATGGAGAGATAGGACACCTGGGAATCAAAATAGGCAATGGAAAACCACAACACTCACCCAAGCAGGTAAGGCTGAAGAAAGGAAGGAAATCAAACAACATATCCCTACAAGAACTAGGAGCCCTGTTGATAAATTCAGGTAAGACTAAAAATATCTTCCCCAACTCCCCCCCAACATGTTTAAAGGAATATTATAATGTGGAATATAAGAGGTCTAAACAACCCAAGAAAACAACGAATCCTTAAAAATAGACTGAGGAAGGAATAACCTAACCTCTGTTTCACTCAAGAGACAAAATGCACTTTAGACAAAATGGAAACAATCAGTAAAAAACAATGGAGTAAGTACAAGATGTTGGCTGTCGAAAGCCAACAGACGCCGAGAGGTATTCTCACCTTGTGGAACTATTGGCATAGGGGCCGACCCAGGGTTCAACACTACAAGAGCGCACAAACAAAACCCTAACTATCGACCCTTTCAGCAACACCTGCGAAGCAGATGAAGTCTCACCTGAGGTAGAGGCAGGGGTGGTTGCAGGACTCAAGTGTTTGTAACCTTAGCTGGGACACATATCTTCGATTATACTACTTAATAAACCATTCAACACCTTTAGTTCTTTAACATGCAATCACTATCTACTTTGTTGGTAAAACAGAGCTTCGCATCCTTCATAGAGATCTTAACATATTTAAGAACTTAACATCAACAGATTATTCAGATCTAACAGATCAAGCACTTAGCACATACATATAGATGAGATCTAACAATCTACACATCATTAGCACTAAGCATCATCATATCTATCTATCAAGCACTTAGCATATAACATATGAACACATAAATATAAGGCACAAAGAAATATGACACAGGGTTTACATGGTTCACCCCCCTCCTGGGGATACACCCACCAACTCTTCTTCTCTATTAGTGTCTTCAATCTGTTACAAGCACAAAGGCTTCAAAACCCTTACTCCACACAGGATAGAATATCTGCACAACTTGCTAGATCCTTCTTCCTTGCGTTACAACACTCAGCCTTTCACAATCTATCACAACCACTTGCACTCGACTCTGCAAGTCTTTTACAATCATGCACAAAGCATCCAAAACCCTACTTTCACTTAGCTTACATTCACATCACATGGATCTAGCACTTAGCTCATTCACTACTCTAGCACTTAGCTCATTGGCCCTTCTTACATTGCCTAGCTACTTATTTATATATTACAAAGTGGGCCTTAGCGTGGGTAAACCCATGGGCCGACATCCCTTTCCCGTTACATTATCCCAAAAACCCAAAAAGGGGCCCAAAAGGGGGTTGAGATCCCATGATCTTTGCTTCGTCTTGCGCTCCTCCTTCAACAGGCTGTCGAAGTACCCAAACTAGGTCAACATGACCAATAAACTCCCAAAACTTGGTCAAGGGCCAAAAGGCCCCCAACACTCACCTGTGACTCATCACTCCGATCTGACCAAGTCTGCCTCGAATGCCTCGAGCTACTTCGACTTGCTGTTTTGCTGTAGCCTCTTGCTAGGTGAACTCCTGGATTAATCTGCCATTCACTGATCCTTCTAGGCGCTACTCTGCTGAGAGGACGACCTGTTCAAGCTCTACTCCTTGGCTCTCGACCTCTATAAATAATAGGCATGCCTGATCTTTCACAGGTTGAAGTCATTGAGTGACTTCCATCACTTTACTTTGAAGCATATGAACCTACTGCTAAGGTGTGCGTTGTTCATGCGATCTCTTCATCCTATCTACAACTGACATGGCCTTTAGCTGTACTTGTAGTGTATTTGCATGTTGTTTTTCTTCTTGGAGCTGCGACTCCAGCGTCTGCAATTATAGATTCTTTGTCAGGTTTTCGTATGTCTGGGCACTCTGATTACTTAGCTGCTTACACTCCAAGGCAAGAGATTTTAATCTTCCAACTGCGCTGTGAACCATTTGTTGGCATAGGAGAAGACCTAGGGTTCAACGCTACAAGAGCGCACCAGCAAAACCCTAACTACCAGCCATTTCGGCAACACCTGCGAAGCAGATGAAGTCTCACCCGAGGTAGAGGCAGGGGTGGTTGCAGAACTCAAGTGTCTGCAACCTTAGTTGGGACACAGATCTGTGATTATACAACTTAGTAAAGAACTTAACACCGTTATTTCTTTAACATGCAATCATTATCTACTTTGTTGATAAAACAGATCCTCACAGTACTCACAGTAATCTACCATATATGAGCACTTAACATAAATAAAATAGGTCGGACGTAACTGATCAAGCACTGAGCATATTCATGTATATTAGATCTAACATTCCATACATCATTAACACTTAGCATAAGCAGATCTATCTAATCATCTCAAAGCACTAAGCAAAGAAGACATAAATACATTCAGAAAAGCGCCAAGCAAGATAACACAGTGATTACGTGGTTCACCCCTCTCCTGGGGCTACGTCCACCAACTCTTCTCCTTTATTATCTTCAATCAATCATCTACATGCACAAAGCCATACAAAACCCACTCCGCATAGGATAGGAGATCTGCGTGCACCTTGCTAGATCCTCCTTCCCCGAGTTAGGTTATAGCACAAAAGATTCTACTCAATCTCTTGCAGTCACTTGCACTTAGCCTTGCAAGTCTCACACAACATGCACAGATCATATACAACTATTACTTGCACTTGGAACTTAGCTCATCGACCCTTTCCTACATCGCCTAGGTATCTATTTATACATTACAAAATAGGCCTAAACATGGGTAAACCCATGGGCCGACATCCCTTTCCTATTACATATCCCCAACAACCCAAAAAGAGGCCCAAGAGGGGGCCGAGATCCCGTGATCTCCTCTTTGTCTTGTGCTCCTCCTTAGACAGGCTATCGAAGTCCCAAAATAGGTCAACGTGACCAAGAAACTCCCAAAACTTGGTCAAGGGCCAACAGGGGCAGACCCAGGGTTCAACGCTACAAGAGCGCACCAACAAAACCCTAACTACCGGCCATTTCGGCAACACCTACGAAGTAGATGAAGTCTCACCCGAGGTAGAGGCAGGGGTGGTTGTAGGAATCAAGTGTCTGCAACCTTAGCTGGGACACAAATATGTGATTATACAACTTAGTAAAGCACTTAGCACCGTTAGTTCTTTAACATCCAATCATTATCTACTTCGCTGATAAAATAGAGCCTTGCAGTACTCACAGTAATCTACCATATATGAGCACTTAGCATAAGTAAAATAGGTCAGACGTAACTGATCAAGCATTGAGCATATTCATGTATATTAGATCTAACATTCCATACATCATTAGCACTGAGCATAAGCAGACCTATCTAATCATCTCAAAGCACTAAGAAAATAAGACATAAACACATTCAGACAAGCGCCAAGCAAGATAACACAGTGATTACGTGGTTCACCCCACTCTTGGGGATACATCCACCAACTCTTCTTCTTTATTATATTCAATCAGTCATATACATGCACAGAGCCATACAAACCCCACTCCGCATAGGACAAGAGATCTGCCCGCACCTCGCTAGATCCTCCTTCCCTGAGTTAGGTTATAGCACAAAAGATTCTACTCAATCTCTTGCAGTCTCTTGCACTTAGCCTTGGAAGTCTCACACAACATGCACAAAGCATATACAAATATTATTTGCAGTTGGCACTTAGCTCATCGACCCTTTCCTACATCGCCTAGGTATCTATTTATACATTACAAAATAGGCCTAAACATGGGTAAACCCATGGGCCGACATCCCTTTCCCGTTACATATTCCCCACAACCCAAAAAGAGGCCCAAGAGGGGGCGGAGATCCCATGATCTCCACTTTTTCTTGCGCTCCTCCTTCGACAGGCTGTCGAAGTCCCAAAATAGGTCAAAATGACTAAGAAACTCCCAAAACTTGGTCAAGGTCCAACATGCCCCCAACACTCACCTGTGACTCATCCCGAGTCACTCCGATCTGACCAATTCTGCCTCAAACACCTCGAGCTTGGATCGATCTACTTTGACTTGCTGTTTTGCTGTAGCCTCTTGCTCAGTGAACTCCTAGATCAATGCGTTGTTCACCGGTCCTTCCAGGCATTGCTTTGCTGAGAAGACGGCCTGTTCAAGCTCTGCTCCTTGGCTCTCGACCTCTATAAATAATAGGCATGCATGATCTTACACAGGTTGAAGTCGTTGTGTGACTTCCATCACTTTACTTTGAAGCATATGAACCTACTGCTGAGCTGTGCATTGTTCATGCGATCTCTTCATCCTGTCTATAGCTAAGAGGGCCTTTAGTTGTACTTGTAGCGTATCCGCATGTTGTTTTGCTTCTTGGAGTTGCGACTCTAGCGTCTGCAATTTTGGATTCTCTGTCAGTTTTTCGTATGTTTGGGCGCTCTGATTACTTAGCTGCTTGCACTCCAAGGCAAGAGATTTTAATCTGCCAACTACACTGTGAACCATTTGTTGGCACAGGGGCAGACCCAGGGATCAACGCTACAAGAGCGCACCAACAAAACCCTAAATACCGGCCCTTTCGGAAACACCTGCGAAGCATATGAAGTCTCACCCGAGGTACAT
Organism: Picea engelmannii; assembly: GCA_009831015.1. Classification (NCBI taxonomy): domain Eukaryota; kingdom Viridiplantae; phylum Streptophyta; class Pinopsida; order Pinales; family Pinaceae; genus Picea; species Picea engelmannii. Next base: position 285,653 of record ML783159.1, on the reverse strand, counting down.
GCAAGGGTGGTTGCAGGACTCAAGTGTCTACAACCTTAGCTGGGACACAGATCTGTGATTAGACAACTTAGTAAAGCACTTAGCACCGTTAGTTCATTAACATGCAATCATTATCTACTTCGTTGATAAAATAGAGCCTCACAATACTCACAGTAATCTATCATATATGAGCACTTAGCATAAGTAAAATAGGTCAGACGTAACTGATCAAGCACTGAGCATATTCATGTATATTAGATCTAACATTCCATACATCATTAGCACTAAGCATAAGCAGATCTATCTAATCATCTCAAAGCACTAAGAAAAGAAGACATAAACACATTCAGACAAGATCCAAGCAAGATAACACAGTGATTACATGGTTCACCCCTCTCCTGGGGCTACGCCCACCAACTCTTCTTCTTTATTATCTTCAATCAGTCATCTACATGCACAGAGCCATACAAACCCCACTCCACATAGTACATGAGATCTGCGCGCACCTTGCCAGATCCTCCTTCCCCGAGTTAGGTTACAACACAAAAGATTCTACTCAATCTCTTGTAGTCACTTGCACTTAGCCTTGCAAGTCTCACACAACATGCACATATCATATACAACTATTACTTGCACTTGGCACTTAGCTCATCAACCCTTTCCTACATCACCAAGGTATCTATTTATACATTACAAAATAGGCCTAAACATGGGTAAACCCATGGGTTGACATCCCTTTCCCGTTACATATTCCCTACAACCCAAAAAGAGGCACAAGAGAGAGCCGAGATCCCGTGATCTCCGCTTCGTCTTGCGCTCCTCCTTCGATAGGCTATCGAAGTCCCAAAATAGGTCAACATTACCAAGAAACTCCCAAAACTTGGTCAAGGGCCAACAAGGGCAGACCCAGGGTTCAACGCTACAAGAGCGCACCAACACAACCCTAACTACTGGCCCTTTCGACAACACCTGCGAAGCAGATGAAGTCTCACCCGAGGTAGAGGTAGGGGTGGTTGCAGGACTCAAGTGTCTGCAACCTTATCTGGGACATAGATGTGTGATTATACAACTTACTAAATCACTTAGCACCGTTAATTCTTTAACATGCAATCATTATCTACTTCGTTGATAAAACATAGCCTAGTAGTACTCACAATAATCTACCATATATGAGCACTTAGCATAAGTAAAATAGGTCGGACATAACTTATCAAGAACTGCGCATATTCATGTATATTATATCTAACATTCTATATATCATTAGCACTAAGCATAAGCAGATCTATCTAATCATCTCAAAGCACTAAGAAAAGAATACATAAACACATTCAGACAAGCGCCAAGCAAGATAACACAATGATTACGTGGTTCACCCCTCTCCTGGGGCTACGTCCACCAACTCTTCTTCTTTATTATCTTCAATCAGTCATCTACATGCACAAAGACATACAAACCCCACTTTACATAGGACATCAGATCTGCGTGCACCTTGCCAGATCCTCCTTCCCCGAGTTAGGTTACAACACAAAAGCTTCTACTCAATCTCTTGCAGTCACTTGCACTTAGCCTTGCAAGTCTCACACAACATGCACATAGCATATACAAATATTACTTTCACTTGGCACTTAGCTCATCGACCCTTTCCTACATCGCCTAGGTATCTATTTAACATTACAAAATAGGCCTAAACATGGGTAAACCCATGGGCCGACATCCCTTTCCCGCTACATATTCCCCACAACCAAAAAAGAGGCCTAAGAGGGGGCTGATATCCCGTGATCTTCGCTTCGTCTGGAGATCCTCCTTCGACAGGCTAGCGAAGTCCCAAAATAGGTCAACATGACCAAGAAACTCCCAAAACTTGGTCAAGGGCCAACAGGCCCCCAACACTCACCTGTGACTCATCCCAAGTCACTCCGATCTGACCAATTTTGCCTCGAACGCCTCGAGCTTGTCTCGAGATGCTTCGACTTGTTGTTTCGCTATAGCCTCTTGCTCGGTGAACTCCTGGATCAATGCATCTTTCGCCGATCCTTCCAGGAACTGCTCTGCTGAGAGGATGACCTGTTCAAGCTCTACTCCTTAGCTCTCGACCTCTGTAAATAATAGGCATGTCTAATCTTGCACAGGTTGAAATCGTTTAGTGACTTCCATCACTTTACTTTGAAGCATATGAACCTGATGTTGAGTTGTGTGTTGTTCATGCAATCTCTTCATCCTTTCTACAATTGACAGGGCCTTTAGCTGTACTTGTAGCGTATCTGCATGTTGTTTTGCTTCTTGGAGCTGTGACTCCAACATCTGCAATTCTGGATTGTCTGTCAGGTTTTCGTATGTCTGGGCGCTCTGATTACTTACCTGCTTGCACTCCAAGGCAAGAGATTTTAATCTGCCAACTACGATGGGAGCAGTTGCTTCTCGTTGGTCTCTTATCTCCTGAGGGGTTTTGGGTACAACACGGAGCTCTAGATCTGTGATGCGTTGTTGTAGCTTCTAGATTACCTCTTCCAATTGTGTAACCTGCTATGGAACTTGGTCCTTGGTCTGGACTTCAACGATTTTCACAGAGCAGAGTGCTCTGTTGACCCTTTCCTTAACTTCAAGTTGCTCAATAAGCAATTGTTCCTTTTCTTTATGCAAATGGGCCTTTTCTTCATCAAACTTCTCTTTCATAGCACTCTTTTCTCATTCTACATTGTTGCGCTATTCTAGCAGATCTCCCCGTGCTTGTGCCAAAGCCTGGGTGGCTTGTGATGTCTCCTCCTATTCTTGTCAAAGTCGAGCTTCGACCATATCAACAATCTGGTGGAGTTGAGCTAGCTCATTTCCCATTTCTGGTGTTCCTACTCTCATGGGCGCAGTGGATACTGCGCGGTTGGACTGTAGTGCATGCTGCACTTATTGAAGTTCAGCCTTGATGCGACTAAAAACCTCCTCCTGTTTTGCTTCCTGCTTCTCTGATATCTCTAGTAAAACGTCGTTCAGTGTAGTGACGATGAATTCAAAGTCGTCGGATGTTAGGGTGGTCTCAAACTTGGTTATGGTTGCTTTCATTTTCTTCCTTGAAGGAGGTTTCGGAGGAGAAACCTTCCTTTTCTTTGATGGATCCTCCTCGTCTCTTGGTGGTGTAACATAGCCTTTCCTCTGTTCTACTTCGGTTCCATATATTTCTCCTCCATCACCTCCTTGCTCAGGTGATATAGAAGGGGTCTCTGCTGAAGTACTGTGGACATCCTGGGCTTCTTCATTCTTCTTGGTCTTGCTTGGTCCAGGTGTATCATGCACTACTTCTGGACTATCAACATCAGAGAGCTCTGTGGGGTTAGCTGGGATGAGGAGGTCCACTGACCACTCCTTAGTAATCTCTTCTAAGTCCTCCTCTGTCAGTTTGTAATATGATTGCAGATGTTGGTGATGCTCATCAGCGCGCGCGGTGATATAAATGAAGTGGCGGTCCGTGCTGAATTTCATCAAGGGTCTAAATCTGTGAAGTGTGTTCAGGGTTATGCGAGGCGTAGCCTGGATTACGATCTTCAGTTGGTTGTAATAAGTGTGGAAAATGACAATGGATTGCCACTGCTTGTTCATATCGCTGGAGTACCATAGCGTACTGAACTTCGCGGCCAGTGGCTCAAAGGGCTCAATGTCTAGGAAGGTTACACGTTCTGGCATCTCCCATGAGATGAAAGCGATTAATATAAGAAACCGACTAAAATGGAACTCATACCCTTGTTCCTACGCTTCCCTGCAGTTCAGTTCTAGCTGGTTCACCAACTATTTGGCCCAATTCATATGTAGGCCCTCCGCGCACTTCCCTATGAGGTCGACTACAAATCCAATTACTTGGGTTGGTTAGTTCTTGCGAACTAGCTTGCCTGCAATCAACTGATAGGCAAGGTGTACTACGTCACTCTGGAGAGAGGCTACTTTGTAGCCTCACGTGCCCTTCTCTACATCTCCATATGTATCCTTTATCCTCTAGGCGAGAGCGCGATCTACGGTCTTCCCAGGGTAAAAGTCCCATGGGTTGGGGCCCTGCATGCTTAGCCCTGTGATCCGATTGATCAAATTCGGATCCACTGTGATGAGACGGTTCAACCATAAGTATCCTCCATGATAGCAGGACAACAACAACTTGACGCACATGTTCACTTCTTGATGCCTCCCAAAGTGAGGAATCTTCATTACATTAAGTAGGTGTGACTGCGAGAGGTTCTGGGTCCATGATTGAGTGATCATCTTGGAGTTCTTTCCTTTGGTTCGTGTCAGATATTTATGAGGGGCGACCATACTGTAAACCTTCCTATCGCCGAGGTTGAAGTCATCGAACTTCAACGTGGTGAGCTTATCTTGGTAAGAACGTATTGTGCACACTTCTTTCAGAAGGTACACAATGATTAAAGCATACTCAAATTCGTGGGGTACACTATCATGAGTGATGGCGCCGCTCAAAGGTGGTAGATAAGCAGGTAGAATGCTCAGAATCAGTTTAGCATTCACGATATCGTCTCGGTGCTTAGTGCGCTTTTCATCGGCTGACAGGGATGGACCGACTTGAGCAGTCGACGGGGAGGCTTTCAATCCTCGCATCGATGATGCCTATACCCCTATAGACAGTCCTCTTCCTAACATGGTTCTTTCAGCCATTAAGTTGATCAAAACTTCTGTCGCAGTTTCTTCTTCGACGGTGAGCTCTTTAGACATACGTGCTCGGGATGGATATCTCGGGTTCTGAAAGCAACGTGGCACTAAAATAGGGTAGAAGGCAAAGGCGTAGTGATCAATGGGCAATCTTAATTAAGGCTATGATCTCAAATTATCAATTAGAAAAAGTGTTCTTGTTGCAAGGCGTGGCGGGATAAATAGACAACTTCTGTAACAGATCGCTTGCAACGGATATGAAGGCTTCATTAAATCCCGCTTGATCTGTTATGGCATGGTACAATGGTTTGATGATGAATCTTTATTGCTTTTATGTCCATTCAGAGCGGAAGTCGAATGGATATATCGGTCCCAATGGCTATATTGCTTCGTCATGGCGAAGTACTCTATGTCGCAGTTCTGGTATCTCGGCTAAGCTCCAATTCTGCAATTTTTCTTTCTGTGAGGTCTCCTCTAGAACCTCCTGTAACCTTTCAGTATTAGCCCTTTTCTTTCTTAGCTTTCTATCCTTCTTTCCAGTGAGCTTCATCTTGGTAATTCTTTTCTCATTCTGATTCTTTTCTTCTTTGGTCTTAGTTACTTCGTGCTGTTGAAATTCTTTCCTAGGGTTTCTGGGTAATACTTCTTCTGTGCCCGGGGTAGGTAATTCAATCTCTTGGGGATCCTCTAGTGTTTGTCGAAGTTCCATTGACAGTCACAAGTATCCGAGAAATCTTTCCACATAGGTTTACTAGCTTTCCCCTGAATAAACTTATTCCTCTTAGTGAAGGGATCATAGCAGACCTTCCTATAGCTTCCCAGGTTCTTTCTGGCATAATATTCATCTATGTTTCCTCATCCAGAACACAGTCAATGTCGAAGTCCCCTATTCTTGCTTCGATGCATTCCTTCTCTTTGAAGATATTTGGTAAGTTGACATGTTAGTGGTAATTCAGGGTTTCTTTTATTCGTATCCATACTTTCTCTAATTCTTGATGGGGTTCTTCCTTTTCTAGATCTGCCTTAGGGTTCTCTTGACTCAGGTTCATTCCTTCAAACATAGCGATCATTCTAGGGAAATCCAACACTTCATGGTCCATAGCCTTACAACAGAGACAACTAGGTCTTCCACCAAGGCATTCCTTAGCAAGATGTCCTGGCCTCCTGCAACTGTAACAAAGGGTTAATCCTCTCTTTCTTTTCAATGATCCCCAACCTCTTCTGTACTGCACACTAGGATCATGGTAGCTAACCTGCAACAAATTATTTCTAGGATCCTGCATCCATTTGTTAGTCCAAACATTCTTTCTATGAATAGGTATAACATATCTTTCATTATTCTTATCAGATCTATTCATATCAAACCTTCTTTCATCTATTAACACCCTACCTTTCAAACTAGAACAAAACCTATCAAATATACCTAGATCCATACTCTAGAAACAAAAATTTCCACTTATCTTACGTTTACAGAGCACAAATCTTTCATATCTAAGACTTTTCACTATTCTTACCGTTATCAGAGCACAAAGCTTACAGATCTTACCTTTTTCAATCAAAACTTCTCACTTTTACCTTTCTTGGAGCACAAAGCTTTCAGATCCTGCTTCTTTTATTTTACAAATCCGACCTTCTTTCTTTCAGATCTGGCCCTCTCTCTTCAGATCGGGCTTCTTTCTCTCAGATCTAACCTTCATTCTTTAGCACCAAGTTTTACAGATTAAGTAGAATACTGCGCACTAGGGCACAAATCTACGCACAGAGCTTTCACAGTTTCAGGATGAATCTTTGCAGAGAGCTTCCTATTTCTCAGTTCCCAACAATCACAGTTTCAGGTCTCGTCAACATAACCATTTTTTGGCACAGGGGAAGACCCAGGGTTCAACGCTACAAGAGCGCACCAATAAAACCCTAACTACCAGCCCTTTTGGCAACACCTGCGAAGAAGATGAAGTGTCACCCGAGGTAGAGGCAAGGGTGGTTGCAGGACTCAAGTGTCTGCAACCTTAGCTGGGACACAGATATGTGATTATACTACTTAATAAACCATTCAACACCTTTAGTTCTTTAACATGCAATCATTATCTACTTCGTTGGTAAAACAGAGCTTCACATCCTTCACAGAGATCTTAACATATTTAAGCACTTAGCATCAAAAGATTATTCAGATCTAACAGATCAAGCACTTAGCACATACATATCGATTGGATCTAACAATCTACACATCATTAGCACTAAGCATCATCAGATCTATCTGTCAAGCACTTAACATATAACATATGAACACATAAACATAAGGCACAAAGCAAGATGAAACAGGATTTACGTGGTTCACCCCCCTCCTGAGGCTACGCCCACCAACTCTTATTCTCTATTAGTGTCTTCAATTTGTTACAAGCACAAAGCTTCAAAACCCTTACTTCGCACAGGACAAAAGATCTGCGCATCTCGCTAGATCATTCTTCCTTGCGTTACAACACTCAACCTTTCACAATCTGTCACAACCACTTGCACTCGACTCTGCAAGTCTTTTACAATCATGCAAAAATCATCCAAAACCCTACTTGCACTTAGCATACATTCACATCACTTGGATCTAGCACTTAGCTCACTCACTACTCTAGCACTTAGCTCATTCGCTACTCTAGCACTTAACTCATTGGCCCTTCTTACATTGCCCAACTTCTTATTTATATATTACAAAAGTGGGCCTTAGTGTGGGTAAACCCACGGGCCGACATCCCTTTCTCATTACATTATCCCAAAAACCCAAAAAGGGGTCCAAAAGGGGGCCGAGATCCCGTGATCTCTGCTTCGTCTTGCGCTCCTCCTTTGATAAGTTGTCGAAGTACCCAAACTAGGTCTACATGACCAAGAAACTCCCAAAACATGGTCAAGGGCCAACAGGAACTCACAACCAGTGAACCTACTTGCAGCAGAATCCACGATACATACACTTTCTGTTAACATGCAAATTATAGGGAACACGACAAAAATTCTATGAACTAATGTGTATGGCCCCTAGTTGATGGAGGAAAAAGGAGAATTCTCCTAGACCTATAGAATATAAAATATCAAACCAACAACCTCCACTGGATCCTGGCTGGGGATTTCAACATCATCACTACTCATGCTGAGAAAAAATGGGGCACCAGGAGACTAGATAGAGATGCAGAAGAATTCTCAGCTTTCACTGACACAATGGAGCTTGTGGACATTAGGACCAACAATGGATAGTTCACCTGGAACAACAAATGACTAGGGCACCATCAAGTATCTAAAAGGATAGACATATTCTTGTTGTCAGAATCCATCATTTTGCAAGGACTAACTTTGGACTGCAGCATCCTCCCCTGGGGGGGATCAAACCACTGGTTAGTTCAATTGGAAGCTAATTTTCAAACCACGTCGAAGAACAGACCATTTAGATTTGAGAAATTTTGGATCGACCTTCCCACCTTCAAGGAGAACATCAACCAATGGTGGCGGGAGGAACTACCGGACCAAGGGACAAGGATGTTCAAATTGTACAAGAAAATTAAGTACAACAAACAAAAACTCAAGGAGTGGAACATGGAAATCTCTGGAAACATAAACTAGGGGAAAAAAAGTATCGAGGACAGAATGAGGAAGCTCCAAGAACTTTGCATCGAAGAGAGATACACAGAGGATCGGAAAAAGAGATCCAAATCACCCAGGAATGGGAAGCTAGATGCAAGCATGAAGAAACTCTGTGGCACCCAAAGTCCAAAATAAGGTGGCTAAAGGAAGGGGAGAGGAATACCAATTTTTTTCATAGAACAACTATTGCTAGAAGATCTCATAACAATATATTTAATATTAGGGATCATGATGGGATCGAAAGAGAATCCCACCAGGACATTGAAAATACAGTGGTCAATCACTTCCAGGGGATAGACAAAGAACCCAACCAAGACAGATCCGAGGCCATGCAAAGAATAACTCAGCACATCCCCAAGTTGGTCATAGAGGATCAAAATGTCAGCCTAAGCAAACCCATCGCAAAGGAAGAAATTGACCAAGTGGTCCAGGAGATGCCCAATGGAAAGGCCCTAGGCCTAGATGGCTTCACAATGGAATTCTTCAAAGCCTAGTGGGATGTGGTTAAGCATGACATTTATGGGGGGTGGAGGACTCCAGGCACTCAGCATCCATCCTGGAATATTTAAATGCCACAATGATCACTCTAATCCCAAAATAAAACAAAGCTAGGACCCCAGACCGCTATAGGCCTATAGCTTTATGCAATGTAGTTTACAAGATAATCTCCAAATTCATATCCAATAGACTGAAACCACTCCTTCCCACACTGATTTCACAGGAATAGACGATTTTTGTTGAAGGAAGACAAATCCTAGACAATATCATCCACGCCCATGAGATTATTCACACACTGAAAAGCCAAAGGAGGGGGGGGGATGATAATCTAACTTGACCTGACGAAGGCCTACGGAAAAATAAGTTGTCACTACATGGACAAGATGTTGGAAGCTTTTGGTTTCGACCAGCACTGGATCAACTGGATCGTCACTGTAGTCTCAACGACAAGCTACTCATTGCTAATCAATGGAGCCCCAGCCAGACCTTTCTATCCATCTAGAGGAATAAGACAAGGGGATCCGTTGTCCCCCTTCCTATTAATTCTAATTATGGAAGGGCTAAGCATAAGCATAAAAAGTGAAACTGCAGCTGGTGAAATAAAAGGCCTCAAACTGTTTGAAAACTGTCTAACCTCCACACACCAACAGTTCGTTGATGATACCCTGCTCCATGGCACACCCACGATAAAGTAAGAAAAGGCCTATAAAATAATCTTAGAATATTTCGGGGAAGCCTCGGGGGCGAAAATCAACCACTCCAAATCCATGATATATTTCTTCAACACTAATCCAATAATTCAAAGAAAATTGGCCAACATTCTGGGATTTGAACGCAAAACGCTCCCAACTAAATACTTGGGAATCCCCCTGATGGACAGAGCTTGCAAAAATGCTACGTGGGAAGGAGTTATCAGAAAATTGCAGGAGAGGGTAAAAAATTGGACATACAGAGCTCTAAACCTGGCCGAAAGGCTTATCCTCACCAAAGCAGTTCTACAAGAAATTTCGGTGTTTATGATTTCAGTGTTTCTAGCCCCCAAAGGAATACTATGAAAGATAAGATCCATCCTAAGATACTTTCTATGATGAGGCCCAAAAAACAAAAAAAAATGGGCCCTGGTGGCCTGGTGTGATGACCCTCGTCGTTACGACAACATGCAACACATGACAAGTGCAATTTTTATTTTTATTTTAAAAGAAGGAAGGTAACCACGACCACAGTCAATCAAAGAAACTTGATGACGAACACCACACACACAATTCATACAACAAACAACTTAAGGACCCAACATACTAGCACATCATGCAGTTGGATGCAACATGCGGAAATCAATTAGACAAAAAAAAATGACTACCCGCTCGTCCTAGCCTGCAAGGTTAGGACCTCCATGACAAATAAGCAACACTCAAGCCCAGGTTCCCATCGATTTTGACCATTTAAGGTCTCAAGGCCGATGAATGTTCTGAGGAACAAGGAGGTGTCTACATCCCACCCGACACACGCCATATCACGCCTACTAAGCTCAAAGACAACATCAATCAATCCAAACATAACAGCTTCGACGACCAGTAACTAGAACCTTCCCGGCGAGTGAGAGACAATTAAAAATGGGTTACAACAAGTATAACCATAAATACAACAACATCATCCACATCAGGAGGCGCATGATCCTATGTTAGGTTTCCTATGCGCTTATTGATCAACGTACGCAATGAACCAATCATAAGGTACCACGTTGCCACAATGCGACAAAGGCGCTAAGGACCCACGTGCACAAAAATACTTCTAGACCTTCAATCCAATGTGCCAGAAATCCAATTGGCAATCGCATACAATATACGACGTCGTTAGACGAAGGCGCTCTACACAATCAATCAGAAATGAATGTAGAGTGGCTAACTTCGATACATTTAAATTGACGCAACGTCTAGAAGTAACTCATTTGTTTTTATCATCATAAGGAATACCACACATCATAAGTATACAATCACCATCTTAAAGTAAGGACACCTATCCATCATCAAGAAAACATTTACCTTCCATTCATTTACAACCCCTTTACATCATTTACTGAAAAAGGAAACTCATAATTAAAATCACAATCTATCAGATAATGGTTCCATTAACAACATTAGTGAATCTTACATGTCCTTAATTAGTTCCTTGTTGTAAGGGAAAATCATCTGTGAAACACGATAGATGAAACGATCATCATTAACCATTAATATGATGCAAGGCAGCTTGTTAAACTAATGAAGGACTAAAATCCATAACCAATATGGAATTATTTTAACGGTTGTAAAAAGAGACGTTTTAAGTTATCAAGGACATAATTACCATAATCATCATTTCACCAATACAATTGTTATATATCCCATCTATTCATTTCATTCAACACACATTCATTGTTTTCATTGCATCGCTGCCCATTGCTATGATCACAATTTAACTATTAAAACCACGCAAGCAATTAAACGATTGTAAGAGATAATTGCTATATTCATAATTAATTTACGATAAATAGTGTAATCACATTTGAACTGAACCATAAAAGTTGAAGAAGAATTATTAACTAATAAACGGTTACTATAATTGAACTATTATAAAACTATGATAAGCATGATTACAATGGGACTATCCAGAGTGGATGCCCAACTATTATAACTATTATGTTGTTGGTCTTAATTAACTGTTATTTAACTGCTAGAATCATCATTAAATGGAACCATTAATTTGAAGCAAGGCTTATTAAAACAATTGAGACTGTTGATCAAATAACTGTTAGGGGATGATTATAATCACATTGGGCACGGTGGCTATTTTATTCACAGCCGTAATCACAATGTCCAATAACTGTTAGGTTAAAACTGTATACATCGTTCACATGAGGATTCTTAAATAGAAAGAGCATCTGTTTAAGGAGTAAGTGGTGGCAACATCAATGTTATCCGACGACTACAAAGTTTTAAAAATTCTTAGAGGAATCTACGGTACAACTTAAACAATGGTTTAAAGAGACTACTGCTAATAAAAATACTATCAGTCCACCGACACTGTTCTCCTTAACCCGAGCAAGGAATTTACATTGAGTCGAGACAACAAGGGGTCCGTAGGGTTTGGCAGAGCGATATCGTTGTTGCAGAAAGGGGATTCGTGTGTCGTCCCACTAACATGTGTCAGCTAGGAACACAACACATTTAGTGACTGCTGCTACAGGAAAGGATCTCGGGTAGACCGTCGGGCTCAGTGAATACGACGGTCGTCTGCGTGCCTACAACAATTGTTCAAAGCATGGGGATAAATTCATGTATGAATATTTCGTGGCCACGCTTATCACCATCAGTCTGGTGGTAAGATTTGCAACTAGATTTTATTCTTGAATACTGTAAGATTTGTAATAAAAAATGAGATTAATGTGGAACGGTGTTATTCGCATTCGCAAATGACATACCTTCATTTGCGCTCTAAACAGGGAACGTGAAATACACCTCTGCCTTTTCATACTTTCCCGAATGATATTACTATCACACACAGATTGTCGATGCGTCCATTCACTATTGCAAATAGGAGACTCGATCGAAATATATAAATGTACCTCTATATCTGTGAAACGTAACATTATCATCGATATTCCTGTCTCACTCTGAAGGGGAAATTGAAAACCTAACTATCTGTTTCGCTTTTGTAGTATCTTTTTTACCATTCACAATCTCAAGAAGAGTCTCGAAAGATAATGAACCAATCCATTTTGGAGTAGCAATATCATTATTGCACTCGCAAAGAGGACCTTCATCATGCTACACGCAAACGATGAAGCAAACTGTCAACTAACATATAGGCATGTTGGAGGGTTAACATATGGCTCAATCTAAAACTGTGAAATCAAGATGTTAGTTGGGATAAGCTAAAACTAACTCAATCATAGCAGTGTTAGCAGGAAGAGAGTGGTCAATATTACGAGGGGGAAGGCAGAGGTAGTGATAAAAAATCCAAACAATGGAAAGGAGCCAATAGCCGATTGCCCAGAAAATAAAAACAATCGCAATCTATAGGAATCGAAAGTCCAAACATCAACAAATGATGGGGGAAGGCCCGTTTACACAAAACTAAAGGTCTCTAAGGTTTTTGCTTCCGCGCAATAACATTTTTAAATATTTTAGCAGAGGAAATTAAGTAATCGCTACTAAGGGGAGGGGCTACAAGCAAAACACGTTTTAAGAGCCCAACTCGACTACGACCAGCATCCTAAAACCACAATAAAAATTGAAGCTGAATAAAAGCTTAGATTTAGTGCCTTATTATGAATAGATAGAATAGGTCCAACGAAAATGCACTAGTTGCTTCATCATCATTATTATTTTCATACACAGGATAATTTTAACTAAAATACAAAAAAAATTCAAATACGTGTACCGAATCCGAAGGTGATGATCCCATAGACAATGTCCCACACGTGTGTTTCGTCCAGATCCCGCTTACCGACCGATGAGACCTCACTGGTACCTTCCAGCTAATTCTAGGGGCACTCTTCTTCCCCCCTGAGCCCTCCCGAGTAGCAAAGGGGCCACACACACAATACCAGAGAATTATAGCTTCCTAGTTCACCTTGCAAGGTCTATCTACTACTCATTGTCCGAGCTGGGTATCCCCAACTCCCACAAGAAAATTTTAGTCAAGATAAATTTCAGCAGCGTAACCTTACACATACCAGACATTATGCATACTCCTCCTCCGCCATCTTTTTTATAGAGTTTTCAAGTGATTAGTTTCTCAAACTCTCATTAGATTCATTTTTCATTTATTTAATTAGGAAAAACCTCCCCTATACACATGTCGCTCGATCCCCTAGTTGCACCAGAAAATAATTTATTAAATAATTAAATTTTCCTATTTTCCTCACCCACCTAAAAGCGTTTCTAAAAACGCTCCTCGGTGTCCCAATATTCCCTTACAATTCTTAAATGACTTACGCCTTCTTTAAATCCTAGTTGAGTTCATAAATAGAAAGTTCCAAAGGCTAGATTCCATACAAAATTAGACATTCCCCTTTTTCTTTAAGTTCCCCCCCCCTTTTTAACTAAGTTCAGAATTAACAAGTTTAGACAAACAATCATTTGCCCCTTTTTTTAAAAAATTAAACCTTCATTAAAAATTTTACTTTAATTAATAAAGCTTGAATTTTCTTTACCCCTTCTTGTTATATGTTTTAATTAGTTTTTTTTTGTTCAGAGGTTCTATTTAGACCTAGGTTTTAAATTCACTAGGCTTGGCGACAGTTCTTAAGGGAAAATTAGTTATTAAACCTTACTCATCACATCATTCATTTTAAGGTCGACCATGTCCTAAGGAGGCATAGTTTTCTAGTCACTAGGTTTATTAACTCACCATAGTTATAATCGCGATGTGCCCTTCAGGATGCACTACGTGCTCCAAGGGTGCCACTTGCCTCTTTCCTTTTTATTTGCGCGACGTGCCCTTCAAGATGCACTACATGCTCCAAGGGTGCCACTCGCCTCTTGACTGAATTTGGTAGACTTAAAACTCCTGGAGTCAATACTCCCTCAGGTGATCTTGTGGGAGACTAAGGGTCTCTAAGGAATAAGGACCCTGCCTTATTGCACGCCCCTTAGAATAATCGCGAGTGACTATCATAGACTGCCCTCATGACATCGTGGGTATTCTCGAACTAGGTAATCGTTAACCTACAGTTCGAGCCATGGCGGGAGTGCTAGTAGGTTGTGGCAGGGCTGCTACCACACCTCTCCCTCAATGTCTCTGGGTTTTTGTGCATGGCCCCTTTACTCCAAATGTGAGTCTAGTTGGAAAGCTATTGTTAGCCTACATCCATCAACGAAACATGTCAGCTATAAAAATCAACATCATAATATCTAGTCATACATCACATCTGTAATATCAAAGAACATCCAAACCGTAACAGTCCCCTCCCTAACTCGATCCGGAGTCCAAGGAGATCCATCGATTTCATCGGCATCCTCTAATGTCTAGAGTTCTACACACTCAGGACAACCCAGTCAATAGCGCCCATCGATATAAATATAGCAAAATAACATGTCATCAAATCCACAACATCTCATAGGCATAATAAAAAAAACCAATCGTATAATGGACCGGATAACTTGCACACAAGTGTCCTCAAAGAATAAGTCTGATCAGGTGTGCGCAAGAGAGGGATGTTACATACACCCCCTCTTGTTTTAAACTTCATCCCGAAATTTCATAGTATATAAGAGATGAAATAAATATCTCATAATGTCTATATGTCTAGCTATCAAACAAAAATGGAAACTTCTGATGCATATCATATGCGTCCTCCCAAGACGCCGAATGCGGACTATAGTTGTCCCACTGGACCTTGACCTGATCTACTGTTCAATGTCGTAGCTGTCAAATGCGATGGTCCATAATGCGAATGGGCTTCGCCGTGAGAGCACCCTCGTCCGATACCTTTAAGGAACTCATGTCAATAACATGTGTAGGATCACTAACATAATGTCTCAAAACAGATACGTGAGAAAAATTGTGCATACACCTCAAAGAATCAGGAAAGGCTAATCGATAGGCCACAGGCCCCTGGGTGAAATCATGAAGATGGGTTACACTTTTGCTTGTTTTATCAGAAAAAAACTGTATTTTCACAAGTTCTTCAACTTCTGGCATACAAAAGTATTTTTTTTATTTATAATTTCACTTTACAGTAAAAACAAAACTTGTGAATGATTTTGTTAGCTTTCCAATGACTATTTTTCAATTTTTTTTTTATCACGATTTGATATGTCAATTTGACAATTGTTTAACAGTATGTTCCTTAAACATAAAAGGAATGATAATGAGTTACTTTTTCCTACATCAATGTATCTATTATTAAACTTATTTTTTTAAGAAACGAAATATATTGCAACAATCTACAGAGACTCTATTTTATTATGACTATAATTTTCAATCTAACGGATGAATATTTTAATTTCTAGAATTTTTTGAAGTTGACCAAGCTGAAAACGTTGCAGATTTTAAACACATGTTTTTATACACCTTGTATCTATCTTAATTTTTACTTAAAACTAAAATATAAATATACCCTTTTGAAAAGAACAGTTTAAGGATTATGAATATAAGTTTTTCTAATTTTTTCACTATATATTTTTAGAGATACCGATATTTCATTTCACTGAATCATAATGTCTGCTGAAAATATAATGCAGTGATTTTAAAAAAAATAAAAATAAAATTAGATAAAAATAAAGAAAATGAAAACAAAATATAGGAATTGAAAGTAGATTCAATTTTGGAAATGCTAGTGTCATTTTCGAAATCAAATTCTCAGTATTTGCAGGAGTCCACAACCTCCGAAGTTCAGGTAAGCTTGGGGCAATTCTTTGGTTTTTGTTTTCAATCCCAATTTTGTGTTTTCCATCGAAATAGTCTTTTGGCCAAAAACATATTATTTCTGCCGAAAGAATAAATTCTAACGGAAATCGTCAAAACTGAACGGTTTCCAAGGTTTTTGGCCGAAAAAAACTTCTTTCGGCCAAAAGCCTGTTGAGCGAATTCCGTTGGTCGAAAAAAATGAAAAGACACGTCGTATCATTTCATTTCACGCCAAATTGTATAAATAGGCTTTTGGATGAACAAATTTAACACAATTCATCGGATGGATAGACAGATATGAGTTCGGGGATAGGAATTTGAAAGCATTTCTATTACTGATTGCAATTGTATTCTTTTCTTTCTTTATTTTTTTCCCTCTGTTCCATAGGCTTAATCGGAGAATCGATATCGATACATGATGGTTTTCTAGAGTACCTAAACAAAATTTTGAATCATATTTTTGTTTTTTGTTGAATAAGGTAATTGATGTTTGTTCAAGTTTTTATTGAAATAACAATTTATATGTTGAAAGATAAATGTTGAGCATTTTTTCAAGGTGAAGTCTTTGTTGAACATATCTTTTATAGATAACTATAAAAGTCATGGGAAACAAAATTTTGTGCAAGAGAAAATTTGATCGCACTCAAGATGATACTCGCCAAAAAAAACAAAGGAAAGAGCTTTATTGGAGAAAGAAACGAGAACATGCAAATATTGAAGAAAGAAATGATGATAATGTCAATAGAGATATTCAACATGAAGAAGTTCAACCAGGTATGCATGCACATATGATGATTGAGCACACGACATACATTGGGGCTGTATTCAGAAAGTACAGAATTCAAAGTATAGAATTCAAATTTAAAATATTGTAAATAATATAATTGATTGTAATTACAATTTGATGTTTTTCAAAAAACATAAATAGATTTGTCTCATAATCTCGAAGAAGACGTTGCAACCGAAATTGAAGTAGAAGGCGTTAAAACCGAAATTGAAGCAGAAGACGTTAAAACCGAAATTGAAGCAGAAGACAAATCACCTATAGGTATGTACATAAATTTAGATAATACAAAATGAACGCTCAAGTATATATATTTTAGTGAATTTGTGTTCGGGTTATGTTTTTTAATATAAACTTTAAATTGAAATATGCAGGAGAATCTATCAACATTGATGATGAAATATTAGAAAATGTTGATACTGACAAATTTAGGAAGAAAAAAGCTAAGCATTATATAAGATATTGAACTAAGAATATGTATAATACTTTTTTCAAAGATGAATCAGTAACATTACAAGCTCAACTTTTACTTTGTCTAATGAATTCAAGAAAGTTGAAAGAAGATACATCATTATTGGGTATTCAAAAGTCGAAAAAGGATACAAAGGTGAAACAAAATGTCTTTAACAATATAACTAGTGTATTAAAAACTTTTGAAAAATCTCGAAAAGAAGATGTTCGTGTTTCATGTAGAGTGATACAAACAATAGTTGTTTCATCTAACAATATAAAAGATCGTTTGACACGACGCATAGAAAAAACGATGGGAACGTCAAGAAAAACATTGTACAAACATAGAAAATTTCTATTGCAAATAGATGTAAATGATGAATTGGCTTGTTGGACAGTGATTTATAGACAACTCTACAAAGATAGACTTGCAAAAAATGTTAAAGAATTGACCCGTAATTGTTGGTTGGAAGAATCTCGTGTTTCACCACATACAAGGGATGTGTTGCGACGAAGAATAGCACGAAAACAATATGAAGAACATCCAAAACATATATTACCAATGACACAAATAGAGTTGTTCAATAAATTCAAAGAAGAGTACAAAGAAGTTAAAATTTCCATCAATACATTTGTGCAACAAAAACCATGGTTTGTTAGACCCATCATTGTTCATGACACTTGGTGTTGTCGTTATCATGTGGAATTTGAATTGTATTACGACAGTTTTTTGGATTTTGGTAAAACTTTATGGACAGGTTCACCTCTTCCTTTCACATTCATTGTTTTTATATCTGAAATTCTATGTGAAAAAGAAGATGATGATTTATTTTACAAAAAACAAATTGTTGGTGGAAAGAAATGTGATCGTCGTGGAAATCTAAGTTTGTTTCATTCAAAGTATCATATTGATATGAATGATCAATCATTTTATAATATAAGAGTCAATTAGAAGAGATATGAATATATGAACAACACAACTCCACATTCTTCAAATGTTATTTCCAAAAGGATTGATTTGAAGGTAGATAAAATCTATGTGATAGATTTTTTGAAGAAGTTTGAGGAAGAAATCTATAAATACACCAAGAATTCACATAGAGCTCGATATAAATATCTATAATTCAAACAATCCCGTGAAGTGTTTCCACCTGGGACAATTTGTATGTAGTTGATTTTGCAGCGAATTACACATTCGTTGCACAAAAAGAAATACAGTGCGAATATTATCATTCTAATCAAGTCACGATATTTGTCCACGTTCTATATAGACATGCTCAACGGAGTCTTGATAACATATAAATCACCAACGACAATCGACGTGTTATTAAAGAATATCACTTTTATATAAGTGATGATCGAGCACACGACACACATTATGTACAACATTGTTTTGATAATTTTTATGATTGATTGAAAGAACGCGAAATCATATTCGATCGACATTGGATATGGTCAGATGGGTGTGCGGGTCAGTTTAAATCTTCACGATCATTCTATTGGTTATGTCATCTTTATAAAAAAAAATAAACATTACACATTGTTGGAATTTTTTTGAGACAGGTCATGAAAAATGAGAGTACGACGGTGCAGGGGCATGTATAAAATGAGCACTTCGAAGGTATCAGTTGAACCCTCATGCCGATCGATTTGAATCCACTGAAAAAGTTGTTGAATGGTGCAAAATGACGCTAATCCATGGATATAATTCGTCAAGGGATGTGCGCAGGTGTGTCTATATATAAATGTTACATGTATGTACACAGGATATATAAATTTGAACGTGTTCAAATTTATATTCAATCTTCAATCATTTTTTTGAGAGATTTCAAGTTAGCAAGTTCTTGTCTTGTGCAGGTTTTTTTGGTATGTTGGAATCGAAGATGTAAATAGATCAATCCCATATGACGCCAGTACAATACCTAGGACATGAAAAATACATTCAGTTAAAACAAAACGTTTTCAAAATGGGTTTTTATTTGAAAGAAAAAATGACTTTTGTTTTTGTTCAGTTTGCATAGAGGACACATAATCCATAGATATTTGCGAGAACGAAAATGTAGGATATGTTAAAGCTTGGAGACATACCGAACTTAATGTAAAAAGGAAAATTCCACTTGCAAGCTCAGAGGAGATGGAATCAAATGAAACTATAGTGTCAATTGATGGTGATAGAGTTTCTGATCTTGTTAGAGAAGGTAATTTTAATGTTTAAATTTTTTCAAATAACTTGTAGATGTACTTGTGTGATAATCTAACCCAAATTATTAGTTGTCCAATATATCTAATTATTTGCAGGAGATGGTTTTTCCATGGTTGCACATGTAGACAACACTGAAAACGTGAAATATTATTTGATGTGATGCACGGAACAAAAGATGAGACTATTAAAAGATTTTGATGATAATGGTTATATATATGAAAGAGGATCCATTGTATTGAAATGATATTTTTTCAAGAAACCCATCAAACCGATACTCATGTTCACTTTCAATACTACTAGTCAGATGTCACAAGTTGTCAATATAGTCATTTGGTATGTGTAGCGCGTGTAAAGTTAATAGAAGTTCAATAAAAAAAAAAGTTAGAAAATGGAAAATGTCCAAATTCGATCATGAACGAATAATTGAAAATGTAATAACAATACGATGTTTTTAAACAAGTGGCACATGTACATTCCAGAATTTTTTATTTTTCATTGAAAGTACATTCCAGATTTTGATGACTTGTTTTGACTATCTTCAACCATATTTCCAAATATGATATTTATAAAAAGGGTATGTATAAAAAACTCTAGATCATTCTGAAAAAACACAAATAAAATATGGTTCAACCATATTTTATCTATGTTTTTCAACCATTACACCAATCAAAATTATTTTATGAGCATTACACCAATCAAAATTGAGTTGTATACCTCTTGTATGAGCATTTTATTTTAAACTAAAAAATTGTTAAAC
>ML783159.1:239220-265281 GCA_009831015.1 Picea engelmannii | reverse complement strand
ATTTTATCTATGTTTTTCAACCATTACACCAATCAAAATTATTTTATGAGCATTACACCAATCAAAATTGAGTTGTATACCTCTTGTATGAGCATTTTATTTTAAACTAAAAAATTGTTAAACACCATTTCCATTGAACACTTCTTTTTTTCAATAGTATTTTTTTCCATTTTATTTTAATAATATTGCATTAATTTTAAAAAAAGTTAAACATATTTTATATTTTCTATTGTAATAATATCTTGTTTCAAATTTTAACTCATTTTGATTTTTATTTTATTTTGCGAGCATTACATAAATTAAAGTTGAATTGAACATTTTTTTTGTTTTGAATATTTTTTTTTAATTATTGTTCTCAAAATTAAAGAAAAGTTAAAAACATCTCTTTCACTTTGAAATTTTATTTTATTAAGGGAAAAATTAAAGAAAAGTTAAAAACATCTTTTATTTTGAGATTTTATTTTATTAAGGGTATATGAACCTTTAGGTGAATATCTCTTATAGCTTTGGCATTTTTTTAATGAGTACATGATAAAATTAAAGAAGAGTTGATCATCTCTTCCATTTTAAGGTTTTATTTTATTGTCACATCATTTTGAGCATTTTATTTTATCGTTAACACACAAACCAAAGAAGAGTTGAACTTCTCTTATATCTCAAGATTTTATTGTATAAACATTACCTATAATTAATTTGGGTATCTCTTCCCTCTTGAGAATTTTATTTTTATTACTATTGCACCAATCAAAGAAGAGTTGAACATCTCTTTTATCCTTGATTTGAGAGCATTGACTTCTTTTAGTGGTAATTTTTTTTTTCATTTTTTAAATTAATATGAACTAACAACTAAAAACAATTTAAACATCTCTTCCACTCGTTGTAATAACACTTTACTAATAATATCATATATATACTAATATCTCCATTCTAATTATTAAGTTGATAAATACATTTAAAATTTGAAATTATTTATAATCTTCATTTTAATAATTAAGTTGATTTTCATGTAAACTTATTTAGAAGTGTTAATCATTATAATTAAATTGTAATTAATAGATCTCTTCTCTAACAAAGTTAAGGAAATTAATAAAACCTTGTTTAAAGTCAAGTGAATTAAATTGTAATTAATAGATCTTTTCTCTAATAAAGTTAAGGAAATTAATACAACCTTGCCTAAATCAAGTGAAGACCCTTACAAAAATGTGGGTTTATGTGAATAGTACTAAACCATGGCCTGCAAATCATTTTTCTAATGTAATTCTCTTTCATACATGTTATCTGAGTTGTACAAGGGGTATGTGTTCTTCCTTGGCATGTCTAAAACACAATGCTTGAATGCATACATCCTCCCTTGAATTCCACATTGGTTACCTTCTTTAAAAATCAAACACAAGTTTTCTGAAAGTAAATTGGTAGATCATGAAAATTTCTTCATTTTAGTGCAGTTCATACCAGCATCAGCTTTGCATGGTTTAAAGTGTTTTATACTACCATAATATATTCTCAAATAAGTTTTGCATGGTTTAACATGTTGTCTATTATCATATATACTTAAATAGATATGCAATGGTACAATCTTGTACATTTGACAGTTCACTTTTTTCTTGTCCATCTATTGAGTTTGCATATTCTTAAATATATTTAAACAACAACACATTCTATGAGTTTGCATCTGATCTCATATGTCTATCTTTCCTTTAGTTTTTCCTTTGCTTTTTTTTATTAGTTAAGTGCATCTATGTAAACCAATTTATTTAGCAGATCTCATGTGCATATCTTTCCTAAATAGTTTTTCCTTTAATTTTTTTTATTGGTTAAGTGCATCTATGTAACCAATATAATCATTAGTAACCAGAAAAAAATAAAATAGAATCTGTTAAAATCTGCTAAAAAAAAAATATTTTTTATTTTTTCATTAATAACTAGAATCTGCTAAAATTATTCTGCCAAAATTATTTAATGATATGTCAATAGAATCATATTTTTGACAGTCCACGGTGAACATAAAATGAAACATTTAAATTAAGAAAAGTATTTAAGAGTTTGATGTTTAATTTAATGCATTGTAAAAAGAGAAATATATACACAACATTAGTTCATTACCAGTTAACTTTGCCACTTTTTGACAATAGAATCATATTTTGACAGTACACAGTGAATATAAAATTAAACATTTAAATTAATACATAGCAGAAAAGTATTTAAGAGTTTGATGCTTAATTAAATGCATTGTAAAAAGGAGAATATACAAAACATTAGTTCATTAATAGTTAACTTTGTCACTTTTTGACAATAGAATCATATTTTTGACAGTACACAGTGAATATAAAATGAAACATTTAAATTAATACATAGTAGAAAAATATTTAAAAGTTTGATGCTTAATTTAATGCATTGTAAAAATGAGAATATACAAAACATTAGTTCATTACTAGTTAACTTTACCACTTTTTTTCCATCAACTTTGAGAAATCAAATATGAGACAATAAATTGCTATTTTGAATTATAAAATTATGATATATATATATATATATATATATAATCAAAGTCTGAATAGTTACATTGTAAAATACATAAGTTCCACATCCATTTTAGGATGATAACAAAAACTAAAACATTTAACTCTAAAATTTTGGACTCTAAGCCATCGCTTTAAGATAGATAACTTCATACATGAAATTCAAACCTGCAAAAAAAAACAGAATTCAAAAATTAAAAATTTACAATTCAAACATGCGAAATAATACATAATTCAAAAATTGTGATTAAAACAAAATTGACATACATACCAAAAGAGTTAAGTGTCATCCTCCAACATACTCTTTCCTACAAAATATATTGTAAACATATTTTCCACCAAATATAATTTAGACATCTGTAAAAATAAAAAAACAAATAACACATATTAGCATATATACTGTAACTAAATATTAAATAAACAATAAGAAATAATAATATAACCAACCACAGTTAAACAGATTTAAGATCTAGTTACTCTCTAATTAAGAGTACATGATTTAAACAATTTGTAAATCTTATCTAAAATCTTAAAAAAAATTAAAGAGGAAAATTATGTTCTTGGTAAAAAAAAATTGAATTAGAGTTAGATAACAATCTGAAAATAAATATAGAACTGTGTATGGAGAAAGTTCACAAATCTCCATATTAATTCATTCTTCCAATGAAATACTTATCTCCTTGTGGATAAAGTCTCAAATCCTCCAGGTGAAATTCTCCTTGTGGATAAGGTCCCAAACCCTTCAGGTGAAATTCTCCTTGTGGATAAGGTCTCAAATCCTTCAGGTAAAATTCTCATCCCAGGTGATGTTATTGTGTTCTTGGTAAAACAAATTGTGAATTAGAGTTAGATAATAATCTGAAAATAAATATAGAACTATGTATGAAGAAAATTCACAAATCTTTATATTAAGTCATTCTTCCAAAGAAATACTTATCTCCTTATGGATAAAGTCCAAAATCCTTCAGGTGAAATTCTCTTTGTAGATAAAGTTTCAAATCCTTTAGAAATTCTCATCCCATGTGATGTTATTTGATCATATTTACACAACAATAAAATATTAATCTCCTCAACAGTTAAATACTTCTTTCTTCTTCTACAATAGTCATATAATCAAATTCCACGATACCCTTTCAAACTAAAGGAATCATAAATCTCCATATTAAGCCATTCTTCCAAAAAACTACTTATTATCTAAAAAAGTTCACAAATCTCCATTTTAAAAACTATTCTTCCGGAAAATACTTATATTCTCTTTCTTCGGTGGAATAGATGTTCTCATATAATCTTGCATGTACATGAAGAAAACATAAATCTGCACATGTATATTAAATCATTCTTCAAAAACCATTTAAATGGGATGTATTCATATTAGATATAATGAAATGCTATTTGAAATTATGTGTGAGCTAGCTCGCATATACAATATGTGTGAGCTTATTTGTAAATCTAATTGAATGTTGGTTTTTGTGATTAGTAACCAATTTAGTTAAGAGTTTGACAATACCCTGGCAATAAGGAATTCACTTTGTTGTATGTAGAAAACACAAATTTGTCCATACTACGCCATTCTTGGACAAGAAAACAAGGAATGCAATCGAGAAAAATTTAGAAACTTTCTCTTTTCTGATGTGGGATAGAGTCTGTTCTCAAATATTCAAATGTTCAGGTTCAAAATTAGGTCTTCATTATGATCTAACCTTAAATAAGTTTGAATGTACACCATTTAAGACAATGATAAACTTATCTAGGGGTTCTATATATTTCAAAATAATTGATCAAAGCGTTGAATATGAAAGGCTAAACTAAAAATTTGAGAAAACAAAAATTTGATAAAAGTAAAAAACCTACATTTATGAATCATCCTGAATGGACACATCCTTCCCTAATTTGGGTGCTTCCTCCACTTCCTCAATCCCAATCTCTCTCCCGAGCACACTCTCAGGTACTCTCTTCTCCACATTAGCCTGTATAATACATTTCAAATTTGAAAATTTGAAAAATTATATTTAAATGATTATAACACATTAAATTTAAATGATTTTAAGACATTAAATGATACCTGTGAACTCCCACCCTCTTCAAACTCTCCCAATGAGAATTGAGACAAGCCTACCCAAGTAGTAGGAGATGGAATAGGGATCTGTGAACAACACAACTAAGAACTAAATCTAGGATTTAATGTGTTCACAATTATACAAAATTATAAATGTTGTTGATCTCTTATTCAAAAGAGTGGAGATTGAACAACTAGTAGAAAACACATACATGATTCAACTCATCCAAATTTAAACTTGTTGAATCAAGTCCCCTACCTACTAGAGATTCATTTAACATATCTCCAAACTGCAATTAATGGAAAGAAGAACTCGATTATTTCTATAGATACAATGATATCTAAATCTAGAACTAGAAGTAAACTATCATAAAATGCGTAAAAAAATCCCTAACTAGAATACATACCAACCTGCGGTTCGGGTCATCATTCTGAATGACCTTCTTTCAACCATCCCAACAAAATTTTGCATACTTGATGCAGGAGCATCCACAACACATCAAGCGAGCCAGCGCGTGGAGCAGAAAGGACAGCTGGACAACGCCTATACAAATTTTGAGATACTTTGGAAATTGTTGCGCCGCTCTTTATTGAAGTCAGTCATAAAGAAGCGCACTTGTACATTGTAATGGACCTTGAGCAGATAAGCTCACGTCCTTAGTAGATAGGAAGGCATTTAATAGATTTAATGTTGTTAGATAGGAATTTAATGGTAGATTTGATAGTTTCAGTTTTCGAGAGGGAAAATGGATATAGACACCCTCCCTTTGTACATTGTATTATTATCATTCATACAGGAGAAAGAGAAGGAGAGCAAGCAGAGAACTTGTGGAGAACACCCATGTACAGATTGGATTAATAGAAGAAAGACTTTGATTCAATTTCATGGTTTGTGTTGTTTCTCTGTGTTGATATTATGCTCATGGATGTTTGCTTTCTGTCATGCATTTGCTTTGATATGTTGTGTATGAGGTTTCATAGTTAAATTTAAATCCGTGAGAGTAAGAGATTAGTTTCAATTGATTCTCTATTCTGAACCAAGAGATTCCTGCACAGAGTGCAGTGGAATTTGTCCGCAAGGAGTGCGTGACTGCAGGGTTCAGATAGAGATAACTCTTGTTCTAAGCTCTCGAGAGTGCAGGTTTTGCACCGGAGCCGTGCAAGGTGTGCGCAGGCTAGAAGCAGACTCAGAGTTACGATTCTGGGTTAAGGGAGTGGAAGATTTCTGTTGCAGGAGTGCGCAGAATCGAAGAGTTTCAATACTTAGTCGTATTCGGAGCTTTGTCGCAAGGAGTGCGTGCAACAAGTCTTCCTAATGATTTGTGAAACAAGAAGAAGCTCAAGAGGGATAGGACCTTTTGCGATCTTACTATACGAATGTGAAAGGTTTGTTTCGAGGAAGGTTTCAGAACAGGAGCTGCAAGTGCAGGCTTGGAGAACAAGCTTTCACAGAGGAAGCGTTTAATCCATTTCGCAAGAAATATCCACGGAGGGATGGATGGTTGAAATCTCTTGGAGAGATTCCACGAAGGGTGAGGACCGCTAGATCTTGCGAAGCTGCAAGGAGTTTAAGGCAGGAGCAATCAAAGGGTTGAAGCCCAGGAGGAAGTGGAGCCATTGATCTGGAGTCACAGTGACCGTCAGATCACATGCTACATCACATATCGGCATATCGCGAGTTGGAGCACCAATTTTCTGGAGCAGGAGTAGCGATATCGCGAAGGGCGATACTGCGACAAGATCTGAGCCATTGATCGTGGGATCACGTGTCAGAGAATCCCAACATCTCGGGGATCGGAGAATCGGGGTTCTTGACGACAAGGAACGCTTGCATCTCGGATTCGCGATCCGCAAAATCCCGAGGTGACGTGGCAGTGTGGGACCACAAGGTCTAGTAGGGTATAGGTGGCACTATATCGGGGTTCGGGACTTGGGAGGTCCTGTGAAAAGGTGCCACGAAAACCGTGAATTCCCGATCGACGATTTCCCGATCGCCACAGGCGTGTGGGGTCCAAGCGTCAGAACGAGGACATGCGTCATCGAAGAATCGGCACATCGAGGTTTGGAAGTTGAAGTTTCAACTCGTTGACATCGCGAGTAGCGATTTCCCGACAGGGAGGAGTTACGATAGCGGAGGGGAGTCAACGTTGACCCGTATCGGACTTCGGGGAATTGCAAGGTGAGAAACGCGCGACCACAGGATTCGCGAAATCGCGAAGTCTGATTTCCCGATTTTTGAAGGGAGATCAGCAGAGAGTTGTTGTGGGTGAAGAACTTCCGACGAGGGAGTTGAAGGAAATTTTAGTTCTTTGGCCCAAGTCAGAGGAGGTCCCGGTGAGAGCGATCGTTCCTCCAAGGAGTGAGGAAGGTTGCACCAATACTCCAAAACATCTTCTGCTGACATTGTATCTAACTCGGCATTTATTTTATAAACAAATGTGGCCCAGGAATTGGCTTCCACTCGTTGACGGTTCATGCCAACATCAACACCATAAAAAATAGCTTCCAAATTTTTCCTGATTGCATTCCTGGCCTTTTTTCCAACCTCTGATGTAGCCTAGAACTTTGAAAGTGAAGCAAATGCCCCTATTGGGCAAGGTACTAAAGGTTGTGGAGGCCTCGACAATGCCGCACTTCGATATGCCCCTTTGCGATCATATGTACATCATTTACCACTCCCATAATATTTGGATGGTAGACTAATATAATCAGGGTGCATATGTAAGAAAAACTCTGCAAAATAGTGTGGAACCTCATCGTTCCACGACAATTTCTCATATGCCACCAAAAATCTGTTATACATATGTCCTGCAAAGTTAGGGTGCTTAAAATATTGCACCTTCAACATCTTCCGCTTTGGACCCTCTTTGAAATTGAACATGGAAATGACGTCTTCTTTTAAAACTCTATTTTTTACTACCTCCCATTTATCAGGACCCAACACCTCTGAATTTTGCCGCCTCATTAGATCGACAAAATTGTCAGTGGTTGGCTCCATCTTCTGATATGTGTCTATAAAGTTTTCCAATGAATGCAAAACAATTTGCAAGATTTGTTTTCTCTCCTGAGGAAGTTTCAAGACCACCAAATCATTTTCCAACCTCTTTTTAACACATGAGCATCGCTCAAGCATCATTGCTTCAGTATTCTCTTCCCAGAGAAGTTCATCACCAACATTTGAAGGATAGGTGGACGTATGCGTGTAATATTATGTTTCTTGATAACACGACCTCTTAAATTCACCTTCACCCTCTGCACCGACATTTGAATCTTCATGACAACCACTCTCTTTTATTGTCATCCCTTGCTCTAAACTGATTGTCTACACACACATTTGAAAGTAACTTCAAGATTTAACCTCACATAAATTTAAATACAAAAAAATTCAACAAAAATAAACAAAATCAAAGAAAATTACCAGAAATATTCTCTTGTCCAGATGTATTCCCTACATTCTCAAGGTGTAGGAGTATCAATGCGCAACCTATCTAAGAAGGCTTCCTACATAGAACTTGCTTGAGCAGGTTCTGCAATTGATCTATTGAAATACTCGTTTGAAAATATCCTCTGACGAGATTGTTGTTGCTCACTTGGAGTCTCAATCGAAGAAGGATTTCTTGTTCTTACTTCTTGGGATAACCTAGAGCGTTTGCGAGGAATGTTTGGAGAATCCCTTGTCGACATCTCTCCTCAATATCTATCAACAATGCAGAGTTTATCAATAAAAATGCAAAGATGTACCCAAGTTCAAGCAATTAAAAACGCAGACAGAAATTGAAGTTTTAATCAATAAAGATGCAAATGTACTCGTTCATAAGAAGATGCAAACACTAAACATTCAACCATGAATCAATCAACTAAAAGATAAGTAATGGATAGACAACAGGAAAAATTCTTATCCTTCACTCATCATCCATGCACAGAAAAGCAGGGTATTTGAATCTATAAGTATTTAAACATCGAAGTGACGACCGTCGATTCGGATCCTGGTCGACTACTTAGGCACTAAATGATGACTAAAGAGATAAGGGACAAAAGATAAAAACAAAATCTTTTCATAATAATCAATAAAACCCACACAGAGAAGTCATTGAAATCAGAAGTTTGGTTCGCCAAGGGACTGTCATTCAACTAAGAGGTTTATTATTCACAATGCACAATCTATCAATAAAAATGCAGAGTTTATCAATAAAAATGCAGAGATTTACCGAAGTTCAAGCAATTAAAAACACAGAGAGAAATCAAAGTTTTAATCAATCAAGCCGCAAAGACTAAACATTCAACCATGAATCAATCAACTCAAAGATAAGTAAGGGATAGACATCAGGGAAAATTCTTATCCTTCACTCATCATCCATGCACATAAAAGCAGGGCATTTGAATCTATAGGTCTTTAAACACCGAAGTGACGACCGTCGATTCGGCTCCTGGTCGACTGCTCAGGCACTGACTAATGACTAAAGGGATAAGAGACAGAAGATAAAACCACAATCTTTTCATAATAATCAATAAAACCCACACATAGAAGTCATTGAAATCAAAATTTGGGTTCCCCAAGGGAAATCAATTCAAAAAAACAACAAGCAAGGGGATTCATTAAAAGTTCCCTATGGTTGGATCCACTAAAAAAATGTATTTAAAATTTCTTTAAGATTCCTTAAAAATTCCCTATGGTTGGATCCACAAAGACCACATATAATGAAATGCATTAGAATCCCCAAAACAAAGAGTTTAATCTTCATAACCTCACACACCCACTAATAACATAAGAAATCTTTAGTAAGTGGTGCACAAAAACTTGTTATGCCTTTAATCTCGGCACATAAGAAATATTTCTTTACTAGGTGGTGCACCCTTATATGATCACAGATTGGATAATGTTGTATTATATAACATGTGAACTGTGCAAATGTTGTATTATATAGTTGGATCACTTGAGAGATTTAAGGACAAATTGTTGGATAGTTGTGGATATGGTTGAACTAAATACATAACTGTGAAATACTTTATGGTCACCTAAAGTTATATAAAGGGACCTAATTGTAATATAAACTAAGGGATTTCTACATTGAGTGGATAACTACCCAAAATTAACTCAATAACATCTGCATATTATTTGAACATGGTTCAATCCACTAAGACCACACATATATTCCTTATAACATTTATTTAAGATTCATTAAAAGTTCCCTATGGTTGGATCCACTAAAAAAATGTATTAGAACATTTCTTTAAGATTCCTTAAAAATTCCCCATGGTTGGATCCACAAAGACCACATATAATGCAATGCATTAGAATCCCCAAAACAAAGAGTTTAATCTTCATAACCTCACACACCCACTAATAACATAAGAAATCTTTAGTAAGTGGTGCACAACAACTTGTTATGCCTTTCATCTTGGCACATAAGAAATCTTTCTTTACTAAGTGGTGCACTCTTATCTGATCATAGATTGGATAATGTTATATTATGTAGCATATGAACTGTGCAAATGTTATATTATATAGTTGGATCACTTGAGAGATTTAAGGACAAATTGTTGGATAGTTGTGGATATGGTTGAACTAAATACATAACTGTGAAATACTTTATGGTCACCTAAAGTTATATAAAGGAACCTAATTGTACTATAAACTAAGAGATTTCTACATTGAGTGGATAATTACTCAAAATTAACTCAATAGCATGTGCATATTCTTTGAACATGGTTCAATCCACTAAGACCAAATATATATTCCTTATAACATTTCTTTAAGATTCATTAAAAGTTCCCTATGGTTGGATCCACTAAAAAAATGTATTAGAACATTTTTTTAAGATTCCTTAAAAATTTCCTATGGGTGGATCCACAAAGACCGCATATAATGCAATGCATTAGAATCCCCAAAACAAAGAGTTTAATCTTCATAACCTCACACACCCACTAATAACATTAGAAATCTTTAGTAAGTGGTGCACACCAACTTGTTATGCCTTTAATCTCGGCACATAAGAAATCTTGCTTTACTAAGTGGTGCACTCTTATTTGATCACAGATTGGATAATGTTATATTATATAACATATGAATTGTGCAAATGTTATATTATATAGTTGGATCACCTGAGAGATTTAAGGACAAATTGTTGGATAGTTGTGGATATGGTTGAACTGAATACATAACTGTGAAATACTTTATGGTCACCTAAAGTTAGATAAAGGGACCTAATTGTACTATAAACTAAGGGATTTCTACATTGAGTGGATAACTGCCCAAAATTAACTCAGTAGCATGTGCATATTCTTTGAACATGGTTCAATCCACTAAGACCAAATATATATTCCTTATAACATTTCTTTAAGATTCATTAAAATACCACATATAAGGGAATACATTAGAATCCCCAAAACAAAGAGTTTAATCTTCATAACCTCACACACCCACTAATAACATCAACATGGGATGGGTATGAGGGTTGTTCGTATTCCTAATATAAATTTCGATGATGTGGAGAAAATGTAATATTTGTGAGGCTTAGTTGGAGTTAGAAATCTAGATAAAATATAGTCATATAAGGTGAAAATTTACGTTGATTGAGAGTAATTATGACAATAATTTTAAATGTAAGTGCATCATAACCTATTGTAAACATAGTAATGTTAGTTTTAATGGGATATATATTAAAAAGAAGATGATTTTGAGTGATTCTTAATTGTCACAAAATTTATGGTGGTAATGAAGCCTATTTCTACAAATAGTAATGTGAGTTTTAATGACGCATATATTTTGAAGAACATGCAATTGAGTGAGTCTTAATTGTCACAAAATTAATGGTTCTAAAGGGTAATGTCTATAGATATCCACACTCCCCTCGCATTGTGGGAGGGTCATGCCATCCACACTCCCCTAGATGTGTGATGACTAATACTAGTTGTCTACTAGAGATATTAGATCGAAAGGTTTGAAGATTTCACTTTTGGATTATATCTGGAGTTAGTTCAATATAGTCAAAACTACAACATATTTCGACAAATGAAGGGATGGGAGATGCGAGATGGAATTAAGGAACATTTTAAAAATTACATTAGGAACATCGCTTGTTATTATCGTCTACATGTGGGATATGTGTGTGCTAGCTATGCCTAAATATTCAACACACATACAATATTATGGTTCAATAAACACATTAGCTACTAATGTCTAGGTTATTAATGAATTAAGTAATAAGTTGTCAATTTGAAGTTATATTATATGAATATAAATATCATCAATAAGATAATAATTAGTTCCCATCTATAAATATTATATGAAGTTATAATAAATGAGTATAATAATTAGTTCCCATCTAAAACTCTTTTATTTATATA
The DNA here is from genome assembly GCA_009831015.1 of Picea engelmannii. Lineage (NCBI taxonomy): Eukaryota > Viridiplantae > Streptophyta > Pinopsida > Pinales > Pinaceae > Picea > Picea engelmannii. Next base: position 253,359 of record ML783159.1, on the reverse strand, counting down.
TTGGACTTTATTATCCAAAATGAACTATTCGTTATAATTATTCCTTTAGTCAAAGGGTCACTACAATTGGAAAAGACCACCAAAGTGGGAGACTGGTTCCTTTTTGAGGAGTTTACAATGATAAGAGTCTATGATTTGGAAGAGAAGCCATATCAAAAGTAAGTGTTGAATTTGGTAGAGAAGCCATATCAAAAGACTGAAAAAAGTGAAATTCATTCAGTTACTGACTAAAAAGCCAAGCATATTAAATTAAATATTGATCGGATGAATTTCAAGGAAAAACAAAATCTACATAAGTAGGCGCAAAGACTAAACATTCAACCATGAATCAATCAACTCAGAGATAAATAAGGGATAGACAACATAGAAAATTCTTACACTTCACTCATCATCAATGCACAGAAAAGCAGGGCATTTGAATCTATAGGTCTTTAAACACCGAAGTGATGACCGTCGATTCGTCTCCTGGATGACTGCTCAGGCACAGACTGATGACTAAAGGGATAAAGGACGAAAGATAAAAACAAAATCTTTTCATAATAATCAATAAAACCCACACACAGAAGTCATTGAAATTAGAAGTTTGGTTCGCCAAGGGACTATCATTCAACTCAGAGGTGTATCATTCACAATGCACAATCTATCAATAAAAATGTAGAGATATACCCAAGTTCAAGAAATTAAAAACGTAGAGATAAATTGAAGTTCTAATCAATCAAGCCGCAGAGGTACTCGCTCATTAGAAGGCACAAAGACTAGACATTCAACCATGAATCAATCAACTCAAAGATAAGTAAGGGGTCCATAGACAACATGACAAATTCTTATCCCTCACTCATCATCCATGCACAGAAAAGAAGGGCATTTGAATCTATAGGTCTTTAAACACCGAAGTGACGATTGTCAATTCAACTCCTGGCCGACTGCTCAGGCACAAAATGATGACTAAAGGGATAAGTGACAGAAGATAAAACCACAATCTTTTCATAATAATCAATAAAACCCACACATAGAAGTCATTGAAATTAGAAGTTGGGTTCTCCAAGGGAAATCAATTCAAAACAATAGCAATCGGATGGTAGATGCGAGATGGAATTAAGGGTTTAAAAGGACCTGGGTGATTCCAGGTCAATTGAGGATCACATTTGGGATTCGATATGTGACTCCTTGTTTCCTCACATAGTTCCTACCATGTTTAAATTATAATAATTCAATTTTAAAGATGGATGAATGTTGAATTATTACTCAAGGGTTAGAACACAGTAGTTAACACTCTTAATGAAATCAATGGAGTTCATTCATTATGGACAAGTGTTATCCCATGTTGTATAAGTTCTTATTGAAACATATTGAATCAATATATGTATTATCTCTTACTAAGCTGTCGTTACTTACATGGAGTTATATCACATGTAATATTGGTTCCATATATGAGTGAGTGCCATATTTAATGAGGATTATTTGAAGTTTGATTTACTTTATTTATTTGTATGCATGATTAGTTGTGAACATTTTAAAGATATTCATTAGGAACATCACTTGTTATTATCCTACGTGTGGGATATGTGTGTGCTAGCTATGCCTAAATATTCAACACACATACAATATTATGGTTCAATAAACACATTAGTTACTAATGTCTAGGTTATTAATGAATTAATTAATAAGTTGTCAATTTGAACTTATATTATATGAATATAAATATTCTTCTTATAGATGTCATAAAGTCATATATAGGTGTGTGTCCTTTATAGATGGACATATGGAAAGGACTTGTTAAGTGTCATATATATTACACTACAAAAAATTGTCACAATAGATCATACCATAGTTTATAAAATCAATTATATGTAATGTTTTGTTTTAAAATTAAGATTTAATTTACTATTTGGATAAGAAAACAACATAAAATGCTTAAGAAAATAACATACCAACCATGAACAAAATTAACATACCAATCATGAACAAAATTAACATAATTAATTATGTTATAATTCTATCATATTTAATTCATATTTAATTCTATTAATTCTGTCATTTTTCATAAAATGTCAACAAATCTAACAAAGATCAGAAACACACATCAGTTTAGATATGTATTACTCTTAGTTATAACAACATATCAAACACACATCATAGAACATGAAAAAATCTTCTTGTATGAGTCATAACCCTATATTATGTTGAGATCATATAGACACGTAGAGTAGATTATCATAAGTTGAATGTAAAGGATGTTGTTATATTTGTATTAGTACTGAGTTAGAACCAATCCCATAAATATGAAAAGGCATAAGAATTGCATACATGTAACATATGAGCACAACCAATATAGGTCTTATTCATATCCTATACTAGGAGTAGGACCCTAATCAATAAGAATGCAACATCAGTGTCATTATGAACGAATATGATGGAATTACTTCTAAGCAAAGAATGTAGTGTAATTCAATCTTTTCACAGGGCTTGTTGTGGTCTCATATCATATTAGCTCATTACTTCATCATGTTCAACCCTATACAGTTAATTGGTATGATTACAACAGGTTTGATTCATGGTTATGTACACTTCCTTTATCCCTATTGTTTTCATGATTGTAATTTTTAACTAAAAATTTAAATTTCCTAAAATTTAAATTAGCAATACTATTAGCAGAGAAGTGGATTTTTTGTCAACGTTGTACTTATTTTGCTCCTATTGCAGCAACTACTGTAGACATATTTTTGTATTTCAAGCTTTTTGTTAGGTCTATTAAATATTGTGATATGTACTAGGTCCTTTATGGTGATGTTTCTTTACAGTTGTTGTCAGAGTCTAATTTTTTTCAGTTTGGGCACTATTCAGGGCAGTGGTGGCCCTGTAGCAGTCATGCTTAGCCCTTGGTATCACTGTTTATAGTTAGAATAGCTAGTCTGTGTCCTGCCCTAAAGTTTATAGTCTCTTCAAGCCTCTGTCTGTTTTCTGCAACTCTATCTATTTTCTTAGTGGTTGCATGGATTTCCTATGGAACTGGGCCTTTGTTAGTGGTTGTAGATCTACGTATCTTGTTGCTTGAGGTACTACATGGGCATGGACGAATATGGCCCTGTCCGTGTAAATTGACATGCCTAAATTCGGGCTTGTCCCTATACATGGATAGGGCCATATTCGTCCCTGTCCATGGATAGGGACAGGTCCGAATTCGAGCCTATCCCTGTACATGGACAGGGCCGAATAAGGCCCTGCCAACATTCTAAACTCAAATTTTTAACTAAAAATTTAAATTTTCTAAAAATTAAACATTTAAACATATTTGAAATTCGGCCCTGTTTAAAAATTTATAATTCGGTCTTGTTTAAAAATTTAAAATTCGGCCTTGTTTAAAAATTTAAAATTCGGCCATGTTTAAACATATTTGAAACATGTTCAAAAATTTAAATTTAAACATATTTAAACATAAGGGACAGAGCCATATTCGGCCTTGTCCATGTACAAGTACGGGCCCAAATTCGGGCCTGTCACTGTACATGGACAAGGTTGAATAAGGCACTGTCAACAATCGAAAATTAACTTCTAAATTATAAAATTTAAATAGAAATTTAAAATTTAAGCCCGAAATAGAAATTTAAAATTTAAATTCTAAAATTCTAAAATAACTTCTAAATTCTAACTTCTATATGGCCAAATAAGGCCCTGTCAACATTCTAACAAAATTTCTAAACTCAAATTTTTAACTAAAAATTTAAATTTTCTAAAAATTTAAACATATTTGAAATTCGTCTTTGTTTAAAAATTAAAAATTCAGCCTTGTTTAAAAGTTTAAAATTTAAACACATTTAAACATAATGGACAGGTCCATATTCGGCCCTGTCCATGTACAGGTACAGGCCTGATTTCAGGCCTGTCACTGTACATGGACAGGGACGAATAAGTCCCTGTCAAAAATCTAAAAATAAATTTTAAATTCTAATATAAATACTAATTTAAAATTCTAAATTCTAAGCTATAATTCTAATCTAAACATACCTGAAAGAAGGCTCACTGCTCCAACGTCCACAACACCACCCGGCCGCTGCTCCAAAGTCCACCACCCTTCCGCCCGCAACAAACGCTCTCCGCTGAACAACAACAAAATGCCAAACAACACACCTCATACTATAACAAATGCCAAACAACACACCTCGCACAACAAACACCAAACAACACATCTCGCACAACAAACGCCAAATAACACACCTCGCACAACAAACGCTCTCCGCACACCATACACCTCGCACAACAAACGCTCTCCGCACACCATACACCTCGCACAACAAACGCTCTCCGCACAACAAACACCAAACTCGCAAAAACCATTGTAAGAGCGATGTGCGGGTAATATATAAACCTTTTTTCGACCAAACTAATCTTTCGGCTGAAAAGTGTTTTCGGCCAAAATAATCTTTCGACCGAAAGATATTTTGGATGAAACATTATTTCGGTCGGAATATATTTCGGCTGAAAAGATGTTATCGGATGAAAAATATCCATCCGACTAAAATTGTACACGAAAATAGAGGGCGTCGACAGGGTGCCGTTCGATTTGACGTTCAAAGGTTCGGTCGAAAAAGAAAATTAGTTTGTTTGAAAAAAGGTTTTTTCAGAATTTTGGAGGCCCGATTGTCACGAAAGTGTTACCCACCTTCATGAATTCACCCCCCTTCTTTTAAACAATCTCTAAGGGTCCCATGAACCTAGGAGAGAGTTTAACACCCTTTCCAATCTTGATCGAATTCTTATGCAGTTTCACCCGCAAGAAGACTCGATCGCCAACTTCATAACTACGGTCGACACGATGCACATCGACATAACTCTTCTGTCGATCCTGCACTCCCTTGAGCCTTTGTCTTATTGTTTTCATTTGATCTTCCATCTCTTGGATCGCTTCTGGTCCCATCGGGACCCTATCGTCAAGTCGATCCCAACTCAAAGGCGTCTGACACGGTATCCCCTAAAGAAACTACTCGAAAGGCGTCATCTTAATGGTGCTTTGATAACTGTTGTTATATGCAAATTCTACCAGTGGAAAGAATTCTTCCCAATGCTTGTGTTGGTCCATCACGAACATACGCAACATATCCTCCAAGATTTGGTTTTCATGTTTGGTCCGCCCATCTGTCTCCGGGTGATACGTGGTACTAAAGTTAAGTTGGGTTCCCAAGGCCTCTTGGAAACTAGTCCAAAATCATCCTGTAAACACCGATCCTCGATTGGATATAATCCTCTTAGGCATGCCATGCAACCTCACTATCTCGCTGATGAAAACTCTAGCTATGTCAGGTGCGTGATACATCATATGCATAAGAATAAAATGAGCACTCTTCATCAGAGTGTTGAATACCACAAAAATCGAGTCATGTCTCCTTGTCGTCAGTGGCAATCCAACAATTAAATCCATCGAAATGACCTCCCATTTTGATTCTGGAATAATGTGTGGTTGTAGTAATCCTATTGGATGTCTATGTTCATCCTTCACCTACTGACATTCTAGACATCTTGCCACGTAGTTGACTATGTCTTCCTTCATTCCCTTCCAGAAGAATAAGGGTTTAAGGTCTTCCCTCATCTTCGTGACTCTAGGATGAGCCATGTACACTTCTCTATGAGCCTCGTTTATGATCAAAACTCCTCAAATCATCGTTGGGAGGTACGTACATTGTATTTTTAAATCTCAATAATCCGTCGATATCCACCGTAAATCCCTCAAATTTTGGTACCATCATTGTGTTTTGTCCGATAAAATCCTTGATCTATTTGTACCAATCATCGTCGCGCTATAAAGTTAGAATCTTTTCACGTAGATTCGTCTGAAGAGGCATCACCGAAAATATGCGCGGTCTCTGACTCAATCCATCAACCACTCTCTTCATTGTTCCTTTTATGTAAGTAATCTCAAAATCGTACTCGCTAAGCAATTTCGACCAACGTCGTTGTCGCACGTTCAAGTCACTTCGCATAAAGACGTGTTGTAAACCACAGTGGTCCGTTTTAGTTCAATTTTTTGTCCAACAAGGTAGTGTCTCCAAAATCTCAAGGCATAAACAATGGCTAACAACTCCAAATTGCGCGTTGTATAGTTCTCCTCATGCCTTCTCAACTTTCTCGAGATGTAAGCGATCACTCGATCGTCTTGCATCAAGACTCCATCTAAGCCTTCCTTGGATGCACCAGTGCATACCAAGAAGTCCACATCCATGTCAGGGACCTTCAGTATCGGTGTTGTCGTCAACAGCTCCTTGAGCCTCCGAAATGCCTCTGCACATTTCTCGGTCCAAACAAACTTCTTGTTCTTCTTTTGCAATTCCATGATCGGATTTGCTATCCTCGAAAAAACCTCGATGAATCGTCGATAGTATCTCGCTTAACCCATGAATCTACGCACTTCACGGATATTCGTTGGTGCAGGCCATTCCATAATAGCCTCGACCTTTACTAGATCCACATCGATACATTTTTCGGAGATGAAATGACCTAAGTAGTGAATCTTCGATTGATAAAACGAGCATTTCGACAGCTTCCCAAACAATTTGTTCTCTAGTAGACATTGTAATACCATGCGCAAGTGCTCGTCATGCACCTCCATTGTCCGATAATATATCAAAATATTGTCAATGAATGCTTGGAAGAACTTGTCCAAGTATTCATAGAACACCCCTTTCATTAAGCTCATAAATACCCCAGGGGAATTTGTTAGTCCAAAAGGTAAAACAGTAAACTTGTAATGTCCAAACCTCATCTTAAAGGCATTCTTAGGGATGTCATCCTCCTTGATCCGTAACTAGTGATACCCTAATCTCAATTCAATCTTTGAAAACACCATCGTGCCTTTCATCCGATCAAATAGATCATCAATCCTTGGCAACATATATTGATTCTTGATTGTTTCCTTGTTCAATTGACGATAGTCAATGCAGAGTCTCCACTACCCATCCTTCTTCCGTATGAAAATAACAGGCCCCACCCCACAGTGACACACTTGGACGTATAAATCCTAGGTCCAACAACTCCTTCAGTTTCATTTTCTACTCTTGTAACTCAGGGGTCGACATTCGATAAGGGGTTATTTCTATCGGTTCAATTCTCGGTTTTAAGTCGATGGTAAATTCCAATTCCATCTCTAGCGGAATCCCAGGTAACTCCTCAGGGAATACGTCCGCAAACCCTTGCACCACCGAAAGGTTTTCTAGAACTTCCGCTACTCCCTTCTCGTTTAGAACAAGGATTGCATAAAGATTACATCCCTTGCACATGATCTTTCGTAGCTGCAAGGAAGAGATGAACCTCAGGGAGACTCCCTGGTTTTGACCTACAATCACACGTCTCTATCCCTCGTCATCGACCAAGATCAACTGTTTCATCTTACAGTTGAGTATCATCTCATGTGATTCCAACTAGTCCATACCGATCACGATGTCATAAGACCCTAATATCGTGATGTATAGGTTGGACCTTGTGACAAACTCTCTCAGGTTAAGGCTACAACCTGTCACCTTCCTTCCAACCTTTTGTTTGGCTCCCGAAGCTATTTCTACAAAGCTAAACTCGTCATGTTCGACTTCCTTTACCTTAATTAGTTTTAGCGCTGCACCAGAAATAAAACTCTCTATAGCACCTGGATCTATCAAAATACTAAGGGTTTGGTCAGCGAAGGTACCTGACTTCTCGAGCACAGTCGACTGGTGCTCTGCCTCGCGGTTATTCACTGCTGTATGAATCTGATGGCCCTTGCCCAAATCTCCCAAGGTAGTGGATCCGACTGATCCAAATGCTCCGGTCCTGTCCATTGGGAAGTCACGCTGGTAATGTGTCTCTCCACATGTCCAACACCCTTTCTTCGGTCCAGTACTCCTTGTACCCAAAATAGAAGCTGACGACCCACCAGCCTCAAACACTCGTTTGTTCTACTAAACTGGCCTAAACTGCTACTGATGCGGTCAACGTTGTGGCTGGTGTTGTGGTCCTCTATAAGGAGTCTGTTGCTGAGGCACCGGTCACCGTGGTGTAGTGTATGTCGATCCTCTCTGAGTGTCTCAAAATCCTGGTGAATGTTTAGCTGGTGTTTGATGTTGTAGAGCACCAGATGACACTTGTCTCGCTAGTCTCGCTGGAGACTTGATCTGACCCCTAGTGATAAACTCCTCCTCTGCTATGAGGGCCTTCTAGAAAACATCATGCATGGTTTGAGGCATCAAAATCCTCACCTTTTCACGAATGTTGACGTTAAGGCTGAACACGAACTTGTTGACCTTAAGTTTCTCAATATTCAGGTGCAGATCATCCCGAAGCAGCTCCTAAGAAATGGGCCTCGTACTCGGGCACTATATGACTGCCCTATCGCAAGGCGTTGAACTTGTTGAGCTGACACTCAATGAATTCCTCAGATAAATACCTCTCCCAAAACCGCTCCTCGAACAGTTCCCATGACACATCTTCGACTGCCATGTTCAATTTCGACAGGAGTGCCTTCCACCATAGAAGTGTGCTCCCCTTCAGTTGAAAGACCGCCATGCAGACCTTCATGTTGGAGGTATAGTCGCGAAGTGAAAAGCACATCGCCATATTCTCCAAACATGCCTCGGCAGTTGCGCCATACGGGGCACCAAAGAACTCGAGAAATATGACCTTCTCAAGTTCGTGGTGAATGCTACTAGTATCGATCGGAGCACGCGGTGGACCCTCAAGAGGTGTCGACACCCTAGCCTCATCTCTATCCAAATAGATGATCAATGCCTCAGACATCCACTGAAAGGACCTAGTCAGCCCAACCACATCACCCACATCTATCTGTTCCTTCCCAACAACATGTTCGTCTCCCTGGAGGTTAGACCCCTCGGGCGTGGATGCTACTAGGGGCATCGCGCCTCCTCCCCTAGCACCCTGTTGTCTACCTCCGTGGCGTCCTCTGACCATGATTACCTACATGAATACAAATCAATTTACTTAGCGACAATTTATAATCAAGTATCTAATCAATGGAAGTTGTAGTGATCCCAAGTCGCGGGTCGAACCGGCTCTGATACCATATGTGAAGATCCCTGTCGTTATGACAACATGCGAAGCATGACAAGTGATTTTTTTTTTTTTTTAAAGAAGGAAGTTAGCCACGACCACAGTCAATCAACGCAACTCGATAACGAACACCACACATGCAGTTCAGGCAAAAGACAACTTAACAACCCAACATACTAGCACATCATACAGCTGGATGCAACATGCGGAAATCAATTAGACAAAATAAAATGACTACCCGCCCATCCTACCCTGCAAGGTTAGGACCTCCAGGACACATAAGAAACGCTCAAGCCCGGGTTCCCATCAATTTTGACCATTTAAGGTCTCAAGGCTAACGACTGTTCTGAGGAACAAGGAGGTGTCTACATCTCGCCTGACACACGCCATATCATGCCTACTAAGCTCAAAGACAACATCAATCAATCCAAACACAACGGCTTCGACAACCAGTAACTAGAACCTTCTCGGTGAGTGAGAGACAATAAAAAAAAGGGTTACAACAAGTACAACCACAAATACAACAACATCATCCACATCGGGAGACGCTTGATACTAAATCAGGTTTCCTATGTGCTTATTGATCAACGCGTGCAATGACCCAATCATAAGGTACCACCTCGCCACAAAGTCGCTAGGGACCCACACACAAACAAATACTTCTAGACCTTCAACCCAACATAAAATCCAACGTGCCAGAAATCCAATTGGAAATGGCATACAATATATGACGTTGTTAGACGAAGGCGCTCTACACAATCAAGCAGAAATGGATGCAAAGTGACTAACTTCAATACATTTAAATTGACGCAACGTCTAGAAGTAACTCATTTGTTTTTATCAACATAAGGACTACAACACATCATAAGTAACCAATCACCATCTTAAAGTAAGGGCACCTATCCATCATCAAGAAAACATTTACCTTCCATTCATTTACAACCCCTTTACATGATTTACTGAAAAAGGAAACTCATAATTATAATCACAATCTATCAGATAAGGGTCCCGTTAACAACATTAGTGAATCTTACATGTGCTTAATTAGTTCCCTGCTGTAAGGGAAAATCGTTTGTTAAACGTGATAGACACAACGATCATCATTAACCATTAATCTGATGCAAGGCAGCTTGTTAAACTAATGAAGGACTAAAAGACATAACCAATATGGAATTATTTTAACGGTTGTAAAAATAGACATTTTAAGCTATCAAGGACATATTTACCATAATCATCATTTCACCACTACAACTGTTATATATCCCATCTATTCATTTCGTTCAACACATATTCACTATTTTCGTTGCATCGTCGCCCATTGCTATGATCACAATTTAACTATTAAAACCACGTAAGAAATTAAACGATTGTAAGAGATAATTGCTATATTCATAATTAATTTATGATAAACAATGTAATCACATTTGAACTGAACCATAAAAGTTAAAGAAGAATTATTAACTAATAAACGATTACTATAATTGAACTATTATAAAACTATGATAAGCATGATTACAATGGGACTATCCATAGTGGATGCCCAACTATTATAACTATTATGTTGTTGGTCTTAATTAACTGTTATTTAACTGCTAGAATCATCATTAAATGGAACCATTAATTTGAAGCAAGTCTTATTAAAACGATTGAGACTGTTGATCATATAATTGTTAATGGACGATTATAATCACATTGGGCATGGTGGTTGTTTTATTCGCAGTCATAATCATAGCGTCCAATAATTGTTAGGTTAAAACTGTATACATCATTCACATGAGGATTCTTAAATAGAAAGAGTGTCTGGTTAAGGAGTAAGTGGTGGTAACATCAACGTTATCCGGCCACTACACTATTTAAAAATTCTTAGAGGAATCTACGGTACAACCTAAACAATGGTTTAAAGAGACTACTACTAAAACAAATACTATCATTCCTCTGACACCGTTCTCCTTAACCCAAGCAAGGAATTTACGTTGATTCGAGGCAGTAAGGGGTCCGTAGGGTCTGGAAGAGCGAGATCACTGCTGCAAAAAGGGGATTAGTGTGTCGTCCCACTGACGCGTGCTAGCTAGGAATGCAACAAGTTTAGTGATTGCTTCTACAGGAAAGTTTCTCGGGCAAACTGTCAGGCTCAGTGAATACGACAGTCGTCTGCACACCTGCAACAATTTTTCAAAGCATGGGGATAAATTCTTGTATGAAGATTTTGTGGCCACGCTTATCGCCATCAGTCTGGTGGTAAGATTTGCAACCAGATTTTATTCTTGACTACTGTAAATATTTGTAATAAAAAATGAGTGTAATGCGGAACTGTGTTATTCACATTCGCAAAGGACATACCTTCATTTGCACTCAAAACATGGAACATGAAATACAACTCTGCCTTTTCATACTTGCCCGAATGATATTACTATCACACACAGATTATCGATGCATCCATTCACTATTGCAACAAGAGACTCGATTGAAATATATAAATGTACCTATGTATTTGTGAAACGTAATGCTACCATCGATATGCATGTCTCACTCTAAAGGGGAAATCGAAAACCTAACTATCGTTTCGCTTTCGGAGTAGCGATTTTACCATTCACAATCTCAAGAAGAGTCTCGAAAGCTAATGAACCAATCCCTTTTGGAGTAGCAATATCATTATTGCACTCGCAAAGAGGACCTTCGTTATGCTACGCACAACTGATGAAGCAAACTATCAACTAACATATAGGTATGTTGCAGGGTTAACATATGGCTCAATCTAAAACTATAAAATCAAGATGTTAGTTGGGATAAGATAAAACTAACTCAATTGCAGTTGTGTTAGCAGGAAGAGAGTGGTCAAGAATATGAGGGGGAAGGCAGAGGTAGTGATCTGAAATACAAACAACGAAAAGGAGCCAATAGTTGACTGCCCAAAAAACAAAAACAATCGCAATCTACAGGAATCGAAAGTCCAAACATCAACAACTGATGGGGGAAGGCCCATTTACACAAAACTAAAGGTCTCTAAGGTTTTTTCTTCCGCGCAATAACATGTTTAAATATTTTAGCAGAGGAAATTAAGTAATCGATATTGAGGGGAGGGGCTACAAGAAAAACAAGTTTTAAGAGCCCAACTCGACTATAACCAGCATCCTAAAACCACAACAGAAATTGAAACTGAATAAAATCTTAGATTTAATGCCTTATTATGAATATATAGAATAGCTCCAATGGAAATGCACCAGTTGCTTCATCATCATTATTATTTTCATACACAGGATCATTTTAACTAAAATTTAAACAAAATTCAAATATGTGTACCGAATCTGAAGGTGATGATCCCATAGACATTGTCTCGCTCATGCGCTATGTACAGATCCTGCTTGTTGACCGATGAGACCTCACTGGTACCTCCCAGCCAATGATAGGGGTACTCTTCTTCCCCCTGAGCCCCCTAAGCCGCAAAGGCACCACGCACACAATACCAAAGAATGATAGCTTCCCAACTCACCTCACAAGGTAGAGCTACCACTCGGTCTCCAAGCTGGTTATCCCCAACTCCAATAAGAAAAGTAACGTCAAGACAAATTCCAACATCGTAACCTTACACATACCAGATGTGATGCATACTCCTCCTCCACCATCCTTTTTATAGAGTTTTGAAATGATTAGTTTCCCAAACCCTCATTAGATTCCTTTTTCATTTATTTAATTAGGAAAAACCTTCCCCGTACACATGTCACTCGATCCCCTAGTTGCACTAGAAAATCAATTTATTAAATAATTAAATTTTCCTATTTTCCTCACCCGCCTTCCTAAAAACGCTCCTCGGTGTCCCAATATTCCCTTACAATTCTTAAATGACTTACGCCTTACTTAAATCCTAGTTGAGTTCATAAATAGAAAGTTCCAAAGGCTAGATTCCATACTAAATTAGGCATTCCCCTTTTTCTTTAAGTTTCTCTTTTTCTTTAAGTTTCCCCAGTGGGTATGCCATGGGAGAAATCATGATGTAGGGATGAAGGCATGTCTTCTATCATTATGAAGTATTTCATGGGGAAGTCCTCAACTACCCTACTAACAACAAGGAGCTCTATGCCTTGGTACAAGATGTCAAAAAGTGGAAGCACTATCTGATGACAAAGGAGAACATCATCCACATAGATCACCAACTGCTCCAATATTTGTAGACCTGGAGTAAGTTACAACAAACCAGGCACTACAAATGGATGGAGTTCTTACAACAGTTTCATTTGGTCATAAATTATAAGAAGGGTAGCACAAACAAGTTGGAAAACATGCTTTCATGGCCACCCACATCCAATATTACAGCTTTGGGACCTGTGGCACACATGGATTCGTTTACCTATAATGCATACAAAGAGGCATACATAGAAGATGAGGAATTCAAGGAGGTGTTTCAATAGCTACAGGGCCAAATTCCTATAGAAGAAGGTGACAACAAGGCTAAATATCATTTCCATAATGTCTACTCTACAAGTTCAACAAGATTTGTGTTCCTAAAGGTGGACGATTGTAGATTATCAGAGAGGCTCACACCTCCAAGTTTGCAGGACATTTTGTTGTTGGGAAGACAGTTCCAAATTACAGAGGTATGTGTACTGACCTAGAATGCAAGAATATGTAGCACAATATATTAGAGGATGCATACATTGTTGTACCAACAAGCCCAGTAATGGGAAGCAAGTTATATACCATCCCTTACCGGTACCCACTAAACTTTGGGAAAACATTTCCATGGATTTTGTGGGTGGTTTACCAACCACACGAAAGGGACATGACTATTTATTTTTGGTAATTGAAAGGTTTAGAAGAAAGTGCATTCTCATACCTTTTAAAAAGACCATCAAGTGCTAGGAAGCAACAAACTTGTTATTTGAACATGTCCGGGTGCATTTGGGATACCAAGGAGCATCATCTCAGACAAGGGCACCAGATTTCGTAGTGAATTTTGGACTACATTGTGGGATAAGATGGACACTAAAATCAATATGTCTACAACATTACAACCATAAACAGATGGGAAGAAAAAAGTAGTCAACAAGACATTGGTGTAGCTTTCGAGGAGTTACAATCAGAAGCATCTGAAGACCAAGGATGAAAATATGATAT
>ML783159.1:211515-239183 GCA_009831015.1 Picea engelmannii | reverse complement strand
ACTCTTATAATAGAGCAGTCCACACTTTTACTAGTAAGTCAACTTTTGAAAATTGCTTTGGATATTTTCCACCTTCACCCTTAGATGTTGTATATGAACAAAAAGGAGGAGAGAGGGAGGACCTCACATGACATGCATTAAAAGAAAAAAAATCTATTGACAAGATTAGGCAGATCCATTTGCAAGTATAAGAGACATGAAATAAGTCATGGGAAAATCACAAGGCTAGACACGACCAACACAAAATAGATAGAACATTTAGAGTGGGATACATAGTATGGTTACAAATAAATAAGAAAATATTGCAGGGTCCTGGTAAAAAGATCAAGTTTATGCGGTATGGTCCTTTTGAGGTATTGTAAAAGGTGGGAGATAATGCCTACAAACTCAGTCTACCCCCATACATGTTCATTTACTCATCAATGAATGTGGATAATCTCAAAATCTATGAGCCCTACATGTTGGATCAAGAGGAGGATTAGTTACTACCTTCCATAGAGGATTTAGCACTAGATGCTCAAGCAAAGTTGGCATAGGACGCAATTCTGCAGAAGCAGTCCAAAACTACAAGAAAGGGGAAACATGACCTTTGGAAAGTTGGGTTGAAAGGGAAAATTCTAAGAAAAGCAAAGTGTTACCCTAGGGAGAAGAAAGAGGAAAAATTTCATCACTTCATTCATTAAAGATTTTGGGGATTATTACCCCCCATGCCTAGGGGTAACTAGAGGAGATCATGTCTCGAAGCCTGCAATGGAGAACATTATCTCCACCATGATGATGATGATGATCAACATGTCCCTAGATGGAAGCCTAATATCCCCCCTCGTTTTACTCCATGCTAGATCAACCAAGGCTCATCACATTCAAGCAACCCCAAAAGCTTTCATGAAAAGTGTTATACTTAATTTTTCATACATGTGGATGAGGATGTTTTGTTGAAGTTGGATAATGGATCACTGGTTTGGAAAATTGTGTCAATCGCCTTGTTTAACCTTGGTGGTCAAATTTTGTTCCCTAGTCTCGTGTTGTCATCACCCATGGAAAATGGGTAATATCAAGGGGCCCTCCCAAGGGTAACGTTCTTCTCTCGATCATACTTGACACTTTCCACCCTAATTCCTCTCATATTATACTAAACTTTGTCTATGGACCATTCTCTCATGAGAAGAGAGGCTGAAGGCCCAAAGGTTGTTCCACAACTGTTGTAAAATAATAAGAAAGTGATGCTAGAAAATAAAGTGAACATAGAAAGGCGAGACCACCAAAATATGGTCCAACTTGAGCTCTTCTCATTCAATGCTTTCCCTGGTCCCAAAAAAGTAATGCTAAATCTTGGAAATCTATAAAAGAGGACCCACAAATTTGCAAATTATAAATGAAAGCATGGACTAGAAAAAGGGAAAAAAGGGGTTTGGAAAAAGGTGGCATGCAAATATTGGGTAACTCAAGAGAAAGCACACCCTCCACAAAGGCCCTCATAGAGATGGATTTATGACACCATAAGCCATGAAGTAATCCTTAAACCATATCATTTTCACACTTACTCTTGGTGGGTTTTTACATTACCTTATCACTCTCGGGACCTATCCCTCTACTTGGGTTATTTTATTTATTGTTTAGGTGACACACCTAATAAGGTTGGATGAAGACCCTGCCATAATTAAACTTGGTAACTCAAATTGGGTTTTGGGATGGTGAGATGCTTGAAGGAGATACTGAGGTGAATTATCTAACATGGATTATATCTTAAGTGGCAACTTACTTTGCATGTTTCAAGGACTAATGTTTCTCATGAACTTTGGCTAGCCATGTTTTATACTTTGTCTTGTTTTGAATTCCCCTGGCATGGTTCATGAGGGATGTCCTGGGCTTGTAACCAAGACATTATGCCTTTATTGCATAAATTTGGCACGTGTGATGAAGAGAAATGGGTCATCTAGTGACTCGCCATCCTCAAACAGTGGCGCTTACATTCTCAGAACCTTGTATGATGGAAAGATGGGCTTGGTTTGAGCAATACTAGTCATTATGCCACTCATATGGGTTGTAATCCCAGAGGCTGGGTATAACACCCTGAAGCTCTTGTGCATAGAGAATGGAGAACGTTGCATTTGGAGGCATCTTGACATCATTTGGGGATGATATTTCACTCCCCTTGCACTTGGACATGGCCTTTGGAGGCCTATGACATCACCCTATAGCCTTGACATCACCTTTGGGGGCTAGGGTTTCATGGATGGAGTGGTTCCAGAGATGATTGGCATGGATTGAGGGTGAGGATACACCTCATTGCACACTAATTCACCCTAGGAGCATGCCACATGGCCTTTGGAGGCCCAAACTTTCACCTTAGATGTATGACAACACCCTCTCCTAACTTGGCATTACACATTTGGAGCATGACGTCACCCTTCTAGGGTTTTATTTGATGTATTTTTCATTTTTGGCATTATGTAGAGGTAATTAAGGGATCGGCCCCACTTGGTTTGTGTCAATGACAAATTATGTGGACAAATTGTATTAGGGTGGCCTCATAAAAATAGGCCACCCTCACATTTCATTTTAGGATCACATTTCTTCACCTTTGTGAGAGATTACTTCTGGTTTTTTTTCCCTATCGAGGTATCTAGCTCTTCTACACTCATGCACTATGTTTGGAAGGTAAATTGTGGATGCTCTTTACTGATTTTGGAGGGAATTTTCTACAATTAGGGTTTTATCTCATGGTTTCTTAGTGAAGTAAGTTAATTTCATGCAATTTCATTCTTATGTTATTAATATTTCACAGTAAATTCACTTTTTCATTCTAGATGTCTTGCTTGGTGAAACCCTATGGGAGGATCATAAGTGCTTCCTCCTCTCACAAGGTTAATTTTGTTCAAAATTTGTGAAGGAATCCTTTCTAGGGTTAGATTACTAAATCCCTAAAGTGCTATCACTTTAGGATTTTATCCCTAGACGTTTGATCTTTGATTTAGTGAGAGCATTAAGAAGGGAGAAAATATTGCTAGAGCCCAAACGTGCTTGCACTCTAGCAATCCTTCTCTTCAAGGTTTAAATCCTAAGGCCCTAATGTTCTAGCAACTTAGAGTTTAAACCCTACCTCTTAGTTTCTACTAGCTCAACCTTCAAGCTTAGTTGCATTTGTTGTTATAAGATTCCATAACCCTTAAAGGCATTGGTTTTAAAGCTCTCTTGTCGTGAAATTGATCAACAAACACTCTCTTTCAAATCTATTAAGCTCTCTACTAACTTTACTAACACTAACTTGGGAAAACTTGTTAATAAACTTGTTATTGTTACAAAAGTTTGTTACAACCACCTGATAACACTCTTATTTGTTGCATGCACTCTAGTAAATCTTGTATTGTTGTTGTATCATTGTTTGTTTATGCAAAATTATAATAGCCTTTAGCAATCATTGTTTTCTAGTGTCTTAAGAGGTATTAATTGCATGCTTGGACTTGGAAATAATCAAATATGTGTTATGAAGTGTTCTTGTTCTGAGTAGGTATTCAAACAACTTCATATATCTTCTACTTCATTCAAGACCTAGACCAATATTTACGTGATCAAGAGAGGGGGAGGTAGGCTTGGATACTATATTTGTTGCTTTGATCCCTTCAGGTCACTTGGGAAGCCTCCCCATTGGTTGACCTCTTTCATCACTAAAATGAGGGAAGTTCTTGCTAA
This sequence comes from Picea engelmannii, assembly GCA_009831015.1. Lineage (NCBI taxonomy): Eukaryota > Viridiplantae > Streptophyta > Pinopsida > Pinales > Pinaceae > Picea > Picea engelmannii. Next base: position 235,490 of record ML783159.1, on the reverse strand, counting down.
GGTGATATTGGTAGGATCTTCCATAGCTATGGAAGATTTGGGGACTTGTGTTGGGATTTTCACAAGTACAAATTGTAACACACCCGACCCCTAAATATTCTTTTAAGGGGTGAGGCATCATAATTTCATTTTCTCCTTAACTATATCATCTCGAATCATCTCTCTGAAATGATTTATCCTCTTCCACTTACCCGTAGCTTTCTAACGACTCCTACCAGGTTCTAATCCAACCCTTGGTTTATATCTTACGGCTTCCCAAAGTTCCTCAGTGTTCAATAGCTGAGAATCTCACGACGTCTATGGGGATTTCATCCCAAATCATACCCTCTCTAGGTTCCTAGCCCAAGAAGAGAGATCCAGTCAACAAACCTCCCAACATCTGGCATAATCCTCATCTAACTTACTGGCTGGTGGAAGTTACGACGTTTAGGAGTTCGTGGCCGCTTTCACTCATGAACCTCCCAAACTCTGAACTCATGGATCAGATGGTCGAGGGAAGTCCCGTTGGATCCCTAGATCCACGGTCTAATTCACTTCACAACTTCGGTTATCGAAAGACTAGGCCACGCTAACACGCGACTCTCCTGATGCACGAACTCTAAACTCATAGATCTGACGGTTGAGGTGGATCCTGAAGGATCCATAGATCCATGGTCCAAGTCATTTCGTGAATTTGGGTTTCAAAAGACTTGGTCGCGCTAACACGCGACTCTCCTGATACGTAAACTTCGAACTTGTAGATTGGACAGTTGAGGTGGATCCCGAAGGATCCATAGATCCACGACCCAGGTCACTTCGTGACTTCGGGTCTCGGAAGACTAGGTCATGCTAACACACAACTCTTCTGATGCATAGACTCTGAACTCTAGGGTTAACTCTCACGCTCCTTCCCACAACCAATGGTCATGTCATCCCTGGGGTTCCCTCCGAACAGATCACGTTCGTCTGACTTCCAGACCAGAAAAAAATATTCCCTTCCATTGCTTTCGCATGACCATTTTCCTGAGCTTTTCCCTGGGTGGGTTATGAATTTGGGTCTGGAAATTCACCGAACAAGGGGGTCTAAGAGAGAGATATCATCTTCAGACGGGTGGTTGCAGGTCGGCACGATGCCTCCTATATTGACCGTTTAACATCTCACGCCCCGGAAAGCCTCCAAAGTTAAACTAGGCATACAGTCTATCAGTGGAAAGTGTGAATTCATAAGGAGATGGAAGCATACACATATCATAACCATTTCATATAGAAAACATTTACGAATGTATCTAAATATATTTGTATAACCAAGTAATCATTCATCGTTCTAATTCAATAATTAAAGAGGGGAAAATACTTATCAAAACCAGACAATGTGAAACGACTACTGGAAGGGGTGCCCATTTCCACCCAACCATAGGCTCAATCAATCCAAATGGATTTACCACTAGCCACCCCTGAGCTGGACCATGATTCTCTGAAACACTACCTTTTCTTCTCGCTCAGCCTCAGTAGGGGTAGAGGTTACTCTTCTCCTCCGGCAGGATCCTAGCAATGGTTTACACGATACCAAGCAAGGAGGACTAGCCTCGTTTATTATCTTGTATCAAAATCTTCTCTTCCATTTCCTGTATCCAAAACGCTTATTTTTCAAATCTTCCCTGAATCCCCGAGATTCACTTCCCTTCTCTATGCTCTTCGCATAAGTGTTTTTCCTCTACTCGCCACACCTTCCTTTCTCACCTCTTTCAGCAAGGTCGCATGTGGCTCGAATTCCCAGTCTGTGGTCAGGTCTGGAAGCCTTACGGATGAGTGCTATGTCCCATCCCCTTATTAACTCTTGAGGAGGTATTCCCACCCACCAACCTGACTGTAATTCATTTTTGGGTCAGAGGACAGTTCTGGTCCTAAGAAATTAAATCTAGTAAGGATTTGTTTGGTGAAGGTTAACGCAACCATTCATGGTCCCCTTCACCCTCTCTTCGTGTAGCATCCATGGTCTTTCCAATTACACCCCCCCTCCAGTAGTCATGCAACACTTGTCCATTTTCTTAGTAATTAATTAGGTTCACATTTGTTTACCTTTCACACAAAGGTTCATTGAATCAATATTCACACATTTAAATTTTTCCATAGTCTCTTGACCATTTATAGTTATATTTACAAGCTGGGGGAAACAGGGTGTTACACAAACCCTGCGATAAAATTTTGGCATCGTTGTTGGGGAGGATTGAGTCATTCTCCTCAACAACATACCTTTGGTCAATTTTCTCCCAAATCCCTCACCTCTCAATTTTACCTAGAAACTCCATTGAGGGAAGTTCCCTCACGAGTCACCTTCCTTTGACAATCCAAGGGAGATCATCTGGTGACTCCACTGATATATTTATAGGTGTCATCATACTTTTAGCATTGTGATATTGTGTATTTCCAATTGATGGAATTATGGCACGTTGGACACTTCATTGAATGTTTCTCTGCCTAGATATTGAAGATGTTCCAGGATACCCAATTCACTTTTCTCAAGGTTGGGAGAACAATTGTCCAAAATTTGATGGAGACTCATCCTTGGCTATTACTCATGTTGTAAATTTATTAAATCATATTTTGGAGATAGATGTGACACATCAAGATGTGATAATAAGATTGATTTTTCTATTTCGTGGAACAAGACAAGAGGAATGGGTCAAGCATACTCTTAATCCAAAGATTATATCTTCTCTTACAATCTTCAGTGAGGAATTCCTCAAAAGGTGGGCCCTGAGAACACGAAGTTACGAAGATACTCTTCACAATCTCATGGTGGCCCTCCAAAGGGAAGGGTTATGTTCTGGCCCTATTGAGGAAGATGAAGAATCCATTGACGAACAAGAATTTGAAGAGAATATTAATGGAACTACCAAATCCTCAAAGAGGAGAAATAATTACTTCATGATTCCATTAGAGACAATAAATATTTGATTGAAGAATGAGAACCTGAAGAGGTGAATCATGATGAAGATCACCAAATACACGAACATGAGTTTCCTTGTGAGTATGCCAAAGAAGAACACTTTGATGAAACACACCTTGTTGAAGACCTAATCCACGAAGAGGCTTCTCATGAAAACAAAGTGCCTATATTTTCTCCTCCACTTGATGAATTCATACAAGCCTCCATTCCTCCTGCACAATAATAAAAGAACGTGGTGGGTTACACTCCTTTCCAAGTTTTCAATTTTTATGCATTTCATGAATGGGAAAGTGAAGATGTGCCAGAGGAAACCTTGGATGCATCAGACTGTTCATGCTATAACAAGAGTGATGATGTGATTAACAATATTGATGAGTTTATACTTGTTGGGAGATGAAAATGGGATGTGACTTGTTATGACTTCAATGGAGATCCCATTTATGATATTGAAGGTCGTTTTCAATTGTTTCCGTTAGAAAAAACATATGAGATTTCTACCAATTCATATGCTTGGCAACAAGAAGATGACATGATTACAAATTTGTTCCAACCATCCAGGGATGACTTATTGCATAATTCCCATGATTATTTCTGATCGTATCCTGGAGGGTTTGATACATATCCTTTTGGGAATTTGGATTTATTCTACGAAAAAAAAATTCAACCACCGTTGTACTCTGATTTTGATGAAGGAAAGGACATGATTTTCCCATATCAATATTTTTGTGATGAGATTTTCCACCCTTATTCTTTTCCTTCATCTTTCTATGCCAGTGAGGATGCAACTGGGAAACATGTTCCTTGTCCCAAGTTGTATCCAGGAAAAAAATATTTTGTAATATTCTAGATATAAAAAGTATGCAAAACAGAAATAAAATGCTAGAAATGGCAGATGAACAACAATATAACCAGAACAACACCACAATAATACTGAAATGATAACATAATAACACCAGAATGAGCACTTCAATTACTAAGAGCAATGTTCACTTGCCTCTTCAAGGGGGCAATCTCCAGTTGAGCAGAGCTCTATTACAATAATATCCAAGACAACAGTTCCCATACCCTCAACTCCTATTTATACTAAATATGTCTATCAAAATAACCATATAGAGGAAGATCCTTCTAGAAGCGGAAGCTTCTATTAGGTCTTCTTACATTCGAATTATTCTTCCTTATTGCTAGGCCTTATTAATATTGACCTTTATTACATCGAAATATATTATTCTGCCATGTCCTCCCCCTTAAAAACAGCCTTGTCCTCAAGGCTTGAGATGTGGAAATTGTTGCAGAATGGTAGTTGGTTCCCAAGTGGCATCTGTTGGGGTTGTATCTTTCCACTAGACTAACACTTCCTTGATAGTTCGTTGATGCAGGCGACGCTCACGTTGGTCCAAAAATGCTTATGGATGTAGCCAAATGGAGCCTTCTTCATCCAACTCGGGAAGGTTGGTTTGAGTTTGGCACTTAGTTCCAATCACCTTCTTTAAGCATGAAACATGAAAAACAGGATGTAGCTTAGAATGACTAGGCAAAGCTAACTGATAGGCCACCTGTCCCACATTCTTGAGAACGGTATAAGGACCATAAAATTTGGGTGCCAGTTTCTGACAACGGTCAGCCTTGAGGGAATCTTGCTTGTAAGGTTGCAGTCGAAGAAACACCTGATCCCCTTCTACAAATTGACGTTCAGAGTGACCTTGATCTGCTTGTTGCTTCATGCGATTATGGGCCATGACCAAATTCTCTTTAAGGGCACGAAGAATAGTCTCTCGAACTGTAAGCATTTGGTCAACCGCCTAGACCTTTGAGACACCCGGTAAATATGAGAGAACTGAAGGTGTTTTTTGTCCATATACTGCTTCAAAAGGAGTCATGTGGGTAGTTGTATGGTATGAAGTGTTGTACCACCATTCAACTAGTGGTAACCATTGATCCCACTGATTTTTCTTGTCTGATGAAAAACACCTCAAATATGTTTCCAAACACTTGTTGACAAATTCAGTTTGACCATCAGTCTGGGGATGATAAGCTATGATGAGATGCAATTGGGTGCCTTGTAGCTTGAACAGTTCTTGCCAAAAATTGCTGGTGAAATTTGGGTCACGATCAGAAACAATAGAATGCGGCATGCCATGAAGCTTGAAGACCTGATCCATGAAAATTTGAGCCACAATGGTTGTTGTAAATGGGTGTTGAAGAGCACATAAATGAGCATACTTGGAAAGGCGATCAACGACCACCATGATGACTGATTTATTTCCCGATTTAGGTAAGACTAAAATAAAATCCACAGAGATATCCCGCCAAATAGAAGGTGGAATCGGAAGCGGTTGTAGTGTGCCACGAGATTTGACTGTTTCACCCTTGTTGCATTGGCACACATCACATTCAACCACAAAATTACGAATGTCTTGTTTCATACCATCCCAGAAAAAAGAACGTTTGACCCTATCATACGTTTTGTTAAACCCTGAGTGCCCAGCTATGGGTGTAGCATGAAGCTCAGAAAAGTACCGTGGATTTATGTTTTGACTATTTACTTAAATACAAACGACCTTTGTATCGAAGCTCATCATGGAGCCAAGAGTACCCTGGGGAAACTGGAGAATTGGACTACAATTGTTGTATCATATGCGAACTTTTGGGATCGTGTAGCCATTCCTGGCGAATGGCTTCGAGCCAATCTGGTACAATGAAGGAGAGAAAAAAAAAGGACCCTTCATCTTCATATTTTCGAGAAAGTGCATCCGCAACCACATTGTCTTTTCCTTTCTTGTAAATAATCTCATAATCATATCCAAAGATCTTAGTCACCCATTTTTGTTGCTCTAGGGAGGAGATGCGGTGTTCCAAAAAATACTTGAGGCTTTGATGTTATGTCTTAATTTGGAAGTGTTGCCCCAATAGATAAGGGCGCCAAAGATCAACGACATGCATAATAGCCAACATTTCCTTTTCATAGATTGATTTGCCCAAATTCCGTTCAGACAGTTGTCTTCTAGTAAAGGCTAAAGGCTGGCCCTCTTGCATAAGGACAACACCAATACCTTTCCCTGAAGCATCACATTCCAGGACAAAGGTCTTTGTGAAATCAGGAAGTGTCAGGACTGGAGTGGTCCACATGGCCATCTTCAAGGTTTGAAAAGCCTGAGCAGCTGCTGGAGTCCAGGTGAAAGAATTCTTTTTAAGGAGTGCAGTGAGAGGGGCCACAATCTTTCCATAATTCTTAACAAACTTGCGATAATAACATGTTAAGCCTAGAAATCCACGAAATATTTTGAGATTCTTTGGGTGAGGCCAGTCTTTCATAGCTTCAATCTTTTTAGGATCCACCCTGACGTTGTGCTTTCCAACAAGATGACCTAAGTACTCGACTTCTGAGGCACCAAAAGCAAATTTAGATTGTTTCAGGAAAAGTTGGTGCTGAGAGAGTAGATGGAGAACTCGATCCACATGAGCAAGATGGTCTGTCCAGGTGTGACATCCCCAAAAATAAAGTATTTTTGAAATTTAAATTTGTTGGAAAATTATTCCGTTTTTAGTAAATTCGAATTTGGAATTTTTTTTCCATTTATGGCAATTCCGAATTTCGAATTTAATAATTGTAATTAATTATTATGACTGTTGGGCAGAGATCTAATTTGACCCAACTAACTATTTGACTATGACACTTGTATAAAAACAGAATATTTTATATTGATTGCAGGAGGACAAATGGAACAACCATGTTAAAATCAGCTGACCATGACTCCATGAGTGGGGAACATGTTGGAACTACCTCTGGGCTGATTGTTACAAGTGGAAAATTAGAGATTTGTCCATTGGCAGCCCCTGAAAATCGAGGATTTAGAAAGCTACGAAAATTCCCAAGGGAGGGAAAAAGACCTAGGCAAAAAGATTTTTATTGATAAATAGCATATGTGAGGAGGCAGGACGCTCCCAAGTATGCTGGGAAAAGAGACTATTGATTTTTCTTTATTGTTATGAACACTACTGAGTGAGTGTGAGGCAAGAGGAATCTTCTGGAATTGAAGGACATTGCTGAGGAGGAGTTTTCCAAGTTCGCCCTCATGGATTCATGGTCAGGCTAGGGGGTGAATCAAACGAGTGATTTTGGCTTCCCTATTCTACAGTTGGGAGGAACATGGCTATTCCCTTTGTTTTCCCGCGAACTGGTTCAGATATGTAAATATTCTCCTTTTTTATTTGACAAATTTTGAGGTTCATTACACATGGTATCGGAGCAAAGTTTACAACACTGGGCCTTGAACAAGGCCACATTAAAGCTTTGGCATATATATTTTTACTTATGCAAAACTAATAAACCTTCTTTGTTACAAACATAAAACTTTTTATGTTTCGTGTTAATTATGGCAGCTCAGGATGATGCAGAAATCAGAATGGAAGGAAATCCAGAAGAGGGACCTCGTGGAGATCTAAGACAGAATAGTGACGGAAGCTCTCCTACGGAAGTACTGGAAACAATGAGGAATCTTATTGTTGAGTTGCAGGTTTTCAAAGCAGACAATGAGAAATTGAAGAAAGAACATAAAGAACAACAAGAGATAAATGGAGTCCTACTACACAGTATAGTGACCAAGAAAAGCCCAAAGGACGATAACCATGACGAAGCAGTCAGCAAAAGGGCCTCCAAGAATTCTGGGCCTGAAATAGAAAAAGGAGACAGTTCGTCTGAAGGTACACCTTCAGCTAAGGACAAATCTAAAACAGACAAAAAAAGAAAACAAATAGACCACCTTGAAGGAGAATTTAAAAAGATTAAACCAGCTACCTTTAATGGAGAATCTAGGATAGGAGAAGAAGTTGAGGCATGGTTTTTGGACATCAAAAAATACTTCCAGATCTACAACTATTCCAGCAATATGAAGGTCAAAATGGCCATCTACAATCTGAAAGGGAAGGCCAGCATTTGGTGGCAAGACCTGAAATTGGCCAAGGGCCTAAAGGAGAAACAGTTGGAATGGTTTGACTTTAAGAAGTATTCCAAGAAACAATACCTTTCTGAAAGCTATTATGAAAGGAAAACGAAAGAATTTTACGAGTTACGACTTGGACAGATGACGATGGAGGACCTTATAAATAAATTTCTGGAACTACTAAGGTTCGTACCATACATCCGGGAGGATAAGGTAAAAATCCAGGGATTCTTAAGTTGTTTACCACAGTCCTACAGGGATAGAATTGAGTTTGATAACCCCAAATCCTTGAGTGAAGTATTCAGGAAAGCACGAATGTGCTATGACCAGTATAAACAGCGGGTAGAGTTTCCCAAAGCCTAGAAGGATAAGAAACAAGATCGAATGAACCAGCGGAAGAAGGGATACCAACCAGCTCCTTATCGGAATGCAGCAAAAAGCTTTTCGAGAAAGGATTTTCACTCCAATCATCCGATTATGCAAGGCAGCGGTAAACCGGTAAATCTAGGGATGAAGAAGTTTGGGGACAACTCCCGCCAGCCATTAAAGTACTGGGAATGTGGAGAACCTCATCTACGGAGGAACTGTCCACGTTTAATTTCAGCAAACAGGACTGTTGTTCATAATTTGTAGGAAGCCTCAACGGTGGGAGACGTGGGTAGAAGCCTGCATCGGATAAATGCAACCATAGATGGTCGACAAGCTGACCACCGGTCCTCAGTGGTAGAAATCGAAGGTAAAATCAATAACACTCGAATTTTCGTTTTAATTGACCCTGGAGCTACGTTAAGTTATATTGCTCCTGATGTAGTAGACTCAAATAAACTTAAGAAACTGAAGCATGCAAAGTCATGGCTTGTACAACTAGCAACATGTACTAAAAGGAAAGTAGTTGACTTTATTTCTAATTTTGAGTTCAGCTTAGATGGTCAAAATATAAGAACAAATCTAAACATCCTACTACTAGGATCTTACGATATGATTATCGGGATGGATAGGTTGGAACAACACAAAGCAGTACTAGATTGTTATACAAAGATACTTAACTATAAAGACGATTTTGGCACTGCTAGAACAACCCAAGGTATACAAAAACCTGTATCAGTCAGACAAGTTTCAACGATGCAACTCAAGAAATGTATGAGAAAGGGATGCCAAGTTTATGCCATCCAAGTAACCAATCTGTTAGAAAAAGAAGATAAGCCAAAATTAGAAGACTTTGTTGTCTTGCATGAATTTAGAGACATGTTTGTGGATGAGATACCAGAATTACCTCTTAGAAGGGAAATAGACTTCTTCATAGACCTACTACCTGGTTCAGCCCCTATCTCAAAAGCACCTTACCGAATGAGTCTACCAGAACTGACAGAATTAAAAATACAATTACAGGAATTGTTGGACAAAGAGTATATCAGATCGAGTGTTTCACCAAGGGGGGCACCAGTCCTCTTTGTGAAAAAGAAAGATGGTACTCTAAGACTATGTATCGATTATAGACAACTGAACAAAATGACTATTAAGATCAAATACCCCTTACCAAGGATAAATTATCTGTTCGATCAAGTAGGTGGGGCCAAGATCTTTTCAAAGTTGGATTTACGATCCGGTTATCATCAAGTTAGGATAAAAGATGAGGACATAAACAAAACATCTTTTCGAACAAGATATGGACACTACGAATTTGTAGTCATACCTTTCGGACTCACTAATGCACCAACCACGTTTATGTGCCTGATGAACAGTATTTTCAGTCAGTACTTAGACAAGTTCGTAGTAGTATTTATTGACGATATAATGGTCTATTAAAAAACGGAGGAAGAACATGATGAACACTTAAGTATAGTTCTGTAAACGTTGAGGAAACACAAACTGTACGCCAAATTTGACAAGTGTGACTTTTATCAAAAAGAGGTACAATATCTAGGACATGTAATTTCAGCAGAAGGCATTGTCGTAGACCCGGAGAAGATAAGAGCCATTATGGAATGGTCAGTACCTAAGGATGTAGTGGATATCCGATCATTCATGGGAATCACCGGATATTATCGCAGATTTATAGAAGGGTTTTCCAAGATAGCCTATCCTATCACGTCATTACAAAAGAAAGGGACCAAGTTTAACTGGTCAGAGAAGTGTCAAGATTGTTTTAATAAACTGAAGGAATTATTGACAACTGCACCCATATTGAAGGTAGCAGACCCAGATAAAGACTTCACCGTATGTGTTGATGCAAGTAAAGAAGGACTAGGTGGTGTCCTAACTCAGGATGGGCACGTTATTTGTTACAAGTCCCAGAAATTAAAAGAACATGAGAAAAATTATGTCACTCGTGACTTAGAATTGGAAACGGTGATACATGCCTTAAAAATGTGGCGACACTACATAATGGGCAGAAAATTTCTACTATAGACGGATAATAGCGGGGTGAAATATATGTTTAGCCAACCAGATCTTAATGCAAGACAAGCAAGATGACTAGCCTTCTTGAGCGAATTCGACTTCGAGGTCAGAAATATCAAGGGTAAGGAAAATAAAGTAGCAGACGCTTTAAGCAGAAGAGTCCATGGGTTATTTGAGATAAATATCAGCAGGGCAAAAAGTGATATGGAACAAGGAATAAGGACGACAGGTATTAACGACGAAAATTACATGAAGATAATGGCAAAATTACAAAACAATACCACAAACTCAGATAAACCAGATCTAAGTATCAACGAGAAGGGACTATTACGATTTAAAAACAGGCTTTACATACTAGATTCAACAGAGTTAAAATTAATAGTCTTGGATGAAGTGCATAAGAAACGGTATTTTGGCCATCCAGGATACCAGAAAACAATAACAGCACTTAGAAAACTATTTTACTGGCCTAATATGAAGAGCGAAACAACAGAATACTTGGCTAGGTGCCAAGATTGTCAGCAGGTTAAGGTCGAGCACTAGCATCTAGCCAGCCTATTACAGCCATTACCTGTACCATAATGGAAATGGGAGACCATATCGCTGGACTTTATAACAGGTTTGCCTAAAACTCAGAAACAGAATGATTCTATCATGGTTGTAATCGATAAACTCAGTAAGTCTGCACACTTTATTCCTGTAAAGTCTACTTTTAAAGCTATAAACATTGCTGAAATATTCATGAAATAAATTTTTAGACTGCATGGTATTGCTAAAATGGTGATTTCAGATAGAGACGTAAAATTCACAATCCGCTTTTTGGAAGGAATTGTTTGCAGGGCTAAATACTAATTTGAATTTCAGTACGAGTTATCATCCACAAACGGATGGACAAACCGAAAGGACAAACCAAATTATAGAGGATATGCTCTGCATGTACGTAAGAACAAAACCGAACAAGTGGGAAGACTATTTGCACTTGGTAGAATTTGCATATAACAATGGGTACCAAACTTTGGCTAAGTTAAGCCCTTTCGAAGTACTGTACAACAGAAAGTGTAAGAATCCAATTAGCTGGGATAACCCGGCTGATAGACTCATGGTTGGACCAGAGATGCTCCAAGAAATGGAGAACATGGTAAGGAAGGTACAACAAAACTTAAAGGAAGCACATGATAGACAGAAGAGATATGCAGATCAGAAAAGAAGACACTTAGAATTTCAAGTGGGAGACCATGTTTATTTGAAGGTCAAAGCCCGAAAAAGTTCGTTGAAGTTAGGGAACTGTGCCAAGTTGGCACCCAGGATTTGTGGGCCCTTCGAGATACTAACTCGAATTAGATCCGTAGCATACCAACTTGCACTCCCATCTAATCTAAGAATTCATAATGTATTTCATGTTTCTTTGTTGAAAAAGTACATTCATGACCCTACTCATATGATTGATTGGAACTTGGTGCAGGTGGAACCCGAAGGCGAGTTCCAGGTGGAACCCCTGCGTATTCTAGACCGGAGAGAAATAGCACTTCAGAACATAGTTGTCGCTCAGGTAAAGGTGCAATGGAAGCACTTTAGTCCCGAGGAGGCCACTTGGGAGTTGGAGGGAGATCTACGGAAATATCATCCAATCTTGTTCCAAGAAAGGAACAAACACTGAGGACAGTGTTTTATTGAAGGGGGAAAGGATGTGACATCCCCAAAAATAAAGTATTTTTGAAATTTAAATTTGTTGGAAAAATATTCTGTTTTTAGTAAATTTGAATTTGGAATTTTTTTCCATTTATGGCAATTCCGAATTTAATAATTGTAATTAATTATTATGACTGTTGGGCAGAGATCTGATTTGACCCAACTAACTATTTGACTATGACACTTGTATAAAAACAAAATATTTTATATTGATTGCAGGAGGACAAATGGAAAAATGATGTTAAAATCAGCTGACCATGACTCCATGAGTGGGGAACATGTTGGAACTACCTCTGGTTTGATTGTTACAAGTGGAAAATCAGAGATTTGGCCATTGGCATCCCTTGAAAATCTGGGATTTAGAAAGCTGCGAAAATTCCCAAGGGAGGGAAAAAGACCTAGGCAAAAAGATTTTTATTGATAAATAGCATATGTGAGGAGGCAACACGCTGCCAAGTATGCTGGGAAAAGAGACTATTGATTTTTCCTTGTTGTTATGAACACTACTGAGTGAGTGTGAGGCAAGAGGAATCTATTGGAATTAAAGGACATTGCTGAGGAGGATTTTTCCAAGTTCACCCTCATGGATTCATGGTCAGGCTAGGGGGTGAATCGGGCGAGTGATTTTGGCTGCCCTATTCTACGGTTGGGAGGAACGTGGTTGTTCCCTTTGTTTTCCCGTGAACTGGTTCAGATATGTAAATCTTCTCCTTCTTTGTTTGAATGATTTGTGTATCTGATATTATGCATCTAATTGTGCTAAGTTGAAATAATTTCCATGGATGACATATGTTCGTTGTATGAAGTTTATAATCAAAGACTAAATTCTAGGAATGGTTCCTCCTGAAAATAAAATGCTAGGCAAAACTATCTACAAATGAACTTGAAAGAACAGATCCATCTACAGGAGTATGTTTAACTCTGAAATCGAAATTCTAGGCAGGATTATCTATGTATAAATGAGCTTGAAAGGAACAGATCTATTTATAGGCATATGTTTATTTCTGTAACTGAAATATTAGGCATATCTATCTATGGATAATCGGAGTTGAGTAAGCCTGTACACGTATATACGTTTATGTGTATCTTTGTAATTAAATTTCAGAAAATCGTATCACTTAGCGGAGACTTCCTTTCTAGTATAACTTGGAATTGAGGAGAAATACAAGACAACATGGATCTTATGGATCATATATATACTTATATATTATACATATATATTATTTTGGAAACTGTATAGGCGTTACAGCAAACCGGAAGTGGACTATCTACAACATAAATATTTAATATTATATATGTTTTTTTCATGTATTATATGAATCATATACTGATAAATAGTATGTATCAACAACATGCAAATGAATGCTAGATGCGTAAAGATCGGCGAAGTTGAAAGTTAGAAAATTTGGAACCCCTTTTTATATATTATTTCAGACGCTAGAATCGAAAGTACAATCCTGGAAATTTACACCTATCATGAGATCACATGCATTTTAGGTATTCATAGTCTGTGGCGAAATTTCAAACCTGTATAAACATTTAAAGAAATCTAGAAATGAATCTAGGAGTATTATACTCATTTATATCTATACAGAACCATGACCGTGAATTTTATAAATAAGCTATAGAACTTGCTGACAATGCGACTATTAATGATGTGGAAAAGAATTACTCATGTGAATTAAGGTAGATATAGATACACAGTTACGCATACAATTATATATATATATATATATATATATATATATATAGGGGTATGTGCATACAAATTAATGCATAATCTACTCTAGATAAGAGAATTTTAATGCATGACACCAGAAAAATTTATGAATAAAGATTTCATTATTAAATGTCTGAAATAGATCAGTGTATAGTTCTACCCTTCCCTGTAAATCGAATCACGGCTATCTAACTCGAATATCTCGACAAGACCATGGTATAGAGACTAGTAAAATAAATCACAACCGTCGAATAATAGGAAGGAAATTAAACCACTTATGTAGTCAAAAAAATAAAGATCTGTACATCTAAATATTCGGATTAAACAATATTAAATACAGAACGCCGGAGTGATAACCAACATCACCAGAATTCCTCTAAATCCTTCAGGAACTTCTCTTACTAGAAACTAGAATACCTTTCTGAGTAGAGCCTGATTTAATCCAGCGCAACATCCACGTAAACCTATAAAACAACAAGGCATTTAAATTTTTAGTAACAGACAGAGATCAAAACAAACTCGAAATTTGATAATTCATGTAAGACAACGAAATTACCCAATTGACAGAAACTTTACTTATCTTGGAATTGGCATAGGTGCATTCCAAATCCCAGTCGTGACCCGTCAAGGAACCGAAAGGGGATGAGTGAGCTCGATCAAACTGATGGGTACCCTCGCATCAAACCTGGCCCCATCATTAGTCACAATATCCAGTCCAAAAGAAGGGTTTTACAAGAAATTAGATTTTCATAATGTACAGTAGTCCCGACACCAATTTGAGAAAACATTGAACAGTGAACGAGTATAATTTAGTTATACAGAAGAATAAAAAAGACACAGAAAATACTATACAGGAACTTCGTAAAGAAATAAAGTCAATACACAGTCACTATGAGAATGCCTAATCTTAAACACAGGAATCAATGTTTAGAGAAAAAATTAATTTAACACAGAATAATACAGATACCCCTCTCCATAATGAAAGACTGCGGCCAGTTAATATAGAGCCCGCAATTTTTTACCAGTTGCTTGATATAAGACTCCCGAACCCGAGAGGTATCGCTATTTCGAAAGCTATAGAAGAAAATTATGAAAAATTTATTCGGCCTCCTCCCTTGAAGTTACGGATTATTGGTGAGGATCAACAGAGCTAGGTTGGGAAAACATTATTTAAACACCACACGGAGAATAACCAATCCCAACAGGTCATCAGAGTCTAGGAAAAGAAAATTTATTTAACTTGGACAAGAATACATCATATTACAGCATGGTTCGTACTCTAACAAATTTAACTTATGGAATGGAACCCTGGAGAGTTCCGCAAAGACTCAATACCGCCTGATGATACAAAATAGTGAAGCAGAGTGAGGAACGACAAGCCCTAAAGGAAGCTACCTATGGAAACCTCAGAAACACTAAGAAACAAAAAGAATGAGGTATCGAGGCTTTTCAGGAACTTTGGAATGGATAAGAATACGATAGTGAAGTTACCTATGAGTAGTGAGGAATTTCATAATGATTTCCTTAAGAGTTGGAAATGAGGGAGTGACTACTCATAATAAGTATAAGCATTACGGTGTGTAGGTTACCTCTCGATGATAAAAAAGAAAGAAAAAGAACTCGGGCACTAATATACAAACATAGATGCAGTGATAGTGTGAAACTTACTACGCTGTTGGGTAACGATGCTGCCTCCATCAAAGAAAGTCCTCACAGTTTTCTTTCCTTCGCCAAGAAAATAGAGTCGCAGAGCTAGGTTTTCGGAGAACCCCTCATCACAGAAGTAAAAACCCTATAGCCTAAAGAACCCGCTCATCATAGAGTGAATGTTGTTGGTATGAGAGGCCATGTGATGAAGAAGGCTTGGCGCATCCACAGTGGACAACGGGTCAGGTGACGGCCTCAACATCCGCATACACCCTGCCCCATTAATGGCATGGCAGGATTTAACTCATGTCTGTCCAAATCCCTCCCCTTCACATTTAATGGGTTACGAACGCCTTTAACCCTAAACCATTATGAACTCAGTTAATGCGATTTCTAGTGGAAGTTTTCACGTAGGACAGGTGGGGCCGAACGAGTTTCTAGTATGAGCTTTTGGGTAAAGAAAATCGTTACACAGAATTTACCCGGGGAGCCTTCCCTAACCCACCATCCCTATCCGAACACTTTTAGAAAAGAGGTCTGATAATTCTTGTGATAAGACACTTTGCAAAGGCGTAATAATCCAAGCCCTTAACCTCGTCCTGTTGCATAAGCTCTTGTGATCAAGTCTTTGCGGGTCAAATGTACGCATAAGGCTTAGGGCCATAAGTCCCAAAATCACTGTAGTTCCAAGCCTATTATATGGCTTTACATATTTATATAGATATGAAGGTGAATATGACTGTAGGACTATAGGTGGTTATTGAAATGCGGAGTATGTATATTTTGTATTTGGGTAGTAATGTTAGTCGACGTCAGCCAGGACTCTAGCAAATGTTTTTAGAGTTAAACAGGAAATATAAAGGGCTACCGTCTTTTAATTTCGAACCCATTTAAGAATGAATGCATGAGCAAAAAAAAAAATATTTGACAGATTTTGAGGTTCATTACACCAGGTTTTTCTATAGATAAGGATATCATCAAAGAAAACTAAGACAAAATGATGGAGAAAAGGATGGAAGACATGATTCATGAGGCTTTGGAAAGTGGAGGGAGCATTACGTAAACCAAAGGGCATGACCAAAAACTCATAGTGGCCCTCATGAGTTCTAAAGGTAGTCTTAGGGATGTTTGCCTCTTTCATATAGATCTGGTGGTAGCCAGAACAAAGATCAAGTTTAGTAAAGAACTGGGCACCACTCAATTCATCCAAGAGGTCATCAATGACAGGCATGGGAAATTTGTCTTTAATGGTGAGTTTGTTGAGGGTGCGTAAATCATGACACATGCACCAAGAGCCTTCTTTATTTATGACCATGACCATAGGAGAAGAGTAGGGGCTCGTACTAGGGCAGATAACACCTGTGTTAAGCAGTTCTTGAACCATTTTATCAATTTCATTTTTTGGGGAAAAGGGGTGACAATAGGGACGGATATTGGGAGGAAGGCTTCCTGGGACAAGGGGAATGGAATGATCATGAACACCATGGGAAGGAGGGAGTCCATGGAGAGTGGAAAAAACCACTTGATGTTTAGAGAGGATGGATTGGAGGTCCTGCGACACAGAGGGTGTCTTAGTTGCTTGTATGGCATGGAGTTGGGCAATAACGCCTGAATGACCTTTTTTGAGCAACTTTTCCATGCGATGGGAACTAATGATCTCAGGGGAACCCGCGGTGATGCCTTGGAACTTATATTGCTGGCCGTCCTGGTCAAATTGCATGGTTAATTTCTTAAAATCCATGAGAATGGGACCCAACGTCCTTAGCCAGTCTGCGCCCAACACAATGTCACAACCACCCATGTCGATAGCAAACATATGATATTTTAGGTGGTAGTCACCAATTTGGATACACACATTTTCACAACACCCTCCACATTTCATGGACCTCCATTGGCAATCATGATTTGGAAATTATTGACTACACGGATATAGCAATTAGTTTATTGGGCAATGCGATGATGAATAAAATTATGGGTAATTCCACTATCAACAAGAATGATGACCTTCCTATGCTTGATGTAGCCAATTAGTTTGATGGTTTTGGGAGAAGAGAAGCATGTGAGAGCATTTAGGGAAATGATCGGTTCTACTTCGGGAGGGTCTGAGGGAGGGGTAATGTCGGTGGGTTTAGGTGACTCAAACACAAGGGGAGCTTCAACATCCTCTTCTAAAACATCCTCCGAGATGGCCATAAAAGGCTTTTTTTCCTTACCCTTGTGTCCCGGAAAATATTTTTCATCACAATTATAACAAAGGCCTTTGAGTTGGCGTTCAACCATTTCGGCCCTAGTCAATTTTTGGATCTTTAGTGGAGTAGAAGGAGGAGTGGGATTTATTGGTTTATTACGAGGAATAAAGGAGGGTTTTTGGTTTTGAGAAGAGACAACCTGTTGTGGTTCCTTAGCTCGTTTAGTATCCTCCACCCAACTCTGAGGCCAAGCCATGAGGACATGGGCACGAATCTCATCCTTGAGGCCACTGATAAAACATTCTCAGAAAAAAGCATCATACATGCCCTTTGTACGAAAATCTAGTCGCTCAAAAGAAGTTATAAAGTCTTCCACTGTGCCAGATTGTTTCAACTTTGTCAAATGGCCTAAATGGTTGGTGTCAGTGTCAAAGCGTTAACAAAGATCTGCCACAAAGTGTGTCCAAGCAACATACCCTTGACGGGCAGTTTTTCTCCATTGCCTCCATTGCCAACGTTCTTGATCTAGATGGAGAACACCATACCGGAGTTTGTCCAAGTCATATGTAATGTCGTACAAAGAGAAATAATGTTCCATTTGAGTTACCCATATAGTGGGATCCGAGCCATCAAATTTTGTCACATCCACCCGCGGAAGGCGTAGGTCACGCTGAAAGTGATGGGGATGAAAATTATGGGAATGAGAGGACGTTTTAGCTTCGGTATGCAAAGGTGGGTCAGATAAAGGGGGATATGCAGGGATATGCAGCTTGGTGCAGATCATCGAAGCGACATATTCAAGAGGGGTATTCATGTCTTGTTTGAGGTCTTCTTTGAGTTCCATGATTGAGGTGACGATGGAGGGATGCATGGTTTTATTGATGGTGGCAATATCGGCACTGATTTGTCTCACTTCTTGTTGGGTCTTTGTGAAATTAGATTGCAAGGTATTGAAGCGAGCTTCTAAGTCTTGGCTACGGGTATGGGCCATGATGACGAGGGAACCGAAGAGGGGCGGGTGGGGTAAAAAATTTTGCTGAAAATTGATAGGTATGAATGTGATAAGGGAGAAAAGATAAATTTAATGGAATAGGTCTCAAATAATGGTGCAAAAATTTCCAGACTTTTTTTTTTTTTACACCTGCGAAGTTATACTCCGGTCTGAAGAATGTTGCAGTGATGAAATGCCCAAATGCTTAATCAAGAAGAAATGTGTAGTGATTTTGCAATTCGAACACAGTTGCACGATAATAGATATTGTCTACTTTTTTTTTTGTTTCCGTCCCCAAGGGTTAGGTATTCAAGGGTTCTACAGACAAGGGTTTTCCCTATGCTATAGCTCTTTGATATATGTGTGGGGTCCAACAGTAGTACTCGGTCCAATATCTCAGGGCACCAACTAAGGAGGCTAGACTGTGCCCTTAGTCGTACTACCTGATTGCCTAGGTACTAGAGAGTATCTTCTCGAGTGTTGTTCTCAGTGACACTATAGCAGTCAGGCGGCCGATCGGTTTAGCTAAAGAGGGCTTCAGGAAATCTAGGTCAATACTTATATAGGTGTTGTCTAATGCACTACCACTCGAAGGGGTAACAACATGGGTTACAAGGGTGGCCAACATATGTGCTCTTAAGTACGACTTGTGTTTCCTGTGTGTATGAATCTTTCAACCGTAGGTTTATGCGCGTAACGACAAATCTCTATAGCTTAAAGACAACGGAATACGTCTCTACCCTGAAAAAATTTACCCACAACTTTCTACCGAGGAAAGTGCTCTGATACCACTTGTAATATTCCAGATATAAAAAGTAAGCATAACAGAAATAAAATGCTAGAAATGGCAGATGAACAACAATATAACCAGAACAACACCACAATAATACTGAAATGATAACATAATAACACTAGAATGAGCACTTCGATTACTGAGAGAAATGTTCACTTGCCTCTTCGAGGGGGAAACCTCCAGTTGAGGAGAGATCTATTACAATAATATCCAAGACAACAGTTCTCATACCCTCGACTCCTATTTATACTAAATATGTCTATCAAAAGAACCATCTAGAGAAATATCCTTCTAGAAGCGAAAGCTTCTATTAGGTCTTCTTACATTCGACTTATTCTTCCTTATTGCTAGGCCTTATTAATATTGACCTTTATTACATCGGAATATATTATTCTACCTACATGAGGGGTTAGGTACCTAACAAATTTCTTAGAAATCAAGGGTAGGTTGGATGATTTAAGAAGAAATTTGACATCCCATTTTTTCATCCTTCCCTCGAGTAATTATCAGTCATCTTCTAGATTCTTGTTCATCCCTTCTTAGGCCTTGGGGAGTGATGAGGTATGGGGTATTCAACCTTCGAGGTCTTTGAGTCAACCTTATGAGTCTTCATCTTTCCATGACCTTATTTAGAGGTGGATTGAGCATTCTTGTGGGAATGTGACTTGGCATAATTTTGTCCCTCCCCCCCACCTCCATGAGTCATATTTTATGACTGGATATGGTATAGTGTCAGTTCCAACTAATGGTATTTTTGTGCTTGACTTATACTTGTTTTGGCTTATGATGAAGTATAGGGGGGTATCTTATGATACAATGCTAGAATGGTGGTCATATGATTATACCTAGCAATTCAACTAACATTGATTAGTGTAGGTTAGGGTAGACATTTGCATCATGAATATCATGCTAGCATAGTCTTTCATTTTCATATATACATATCACATTATCATATAATAAATACATGTCAAGAAATTTCATTTTATACTTTATTGTTTTGTAGCTAAGGAAATTTTTCTTTTCAACATGGTTTTGATTATCAGTGACAACTGATGGATCACATTCATCGGCATATACTTATAAATTGTTTTTTTGGTTGAAGTGGGTGCAGGATTGTAGGTCTTAGACAACCAGAGATGTTGAGGTTCTCATGTGCTCTATAATGAGCACATGTTCCCATGTTGGAGCCAGATGTTACCCCTCCATGCCTAGGGGTAATTGAAGGAGATCATGTCTCGAGGCCCACAATGGAGAACATGGTCTCCACCATTATGATGATTATCAACATGTTCACTGATGGAAGCACAAAAACCCCCCTTATTTACCTCCAAGATGGATCAACCAAGGCTCATCACATTCAAGAAACCCAGACTATGGGAAATTGTAAGTTATTGATACCATGATGTATGTTAGTCCTTATTTCATGCAAAGTGTTGTACTTAATTTTTAGGGCATGTGGATGGGGATCTTTGGTTGAAGATTGATAATGGATCATTAGTTTGGGAAATTATGTCATTTTCCTTGTTGCACCTTGGTGGTAAGATTTTGTGCCCTTATCTCGTCTTGTCACCGCCTAGGGAAAAGGGGTAATACCAGGGGGCCCTCCCAGGGGTAATGTTCTTCTCTCGATCATACTTGACACTTTCCACCCTGATTCCTCTCATATTATACTAAACTTTGACTATGTACCGTTCTCTCATGATAAGAGGGGTTGAAGGCCCAGAGGCTGTTCCGAAGATGCTATAAAAGAATAAGAAAATGATGCTAGAAAAGAAAGTGAACATAGCAAGGAAGGACCACCAAACTTGAGCTCTACTCATTCAGTGCTCGCCTTGGCCCCAAAAAACTAATTCTAAAGCTTGGAAACCTATAAAAGGGGACCCACAAATTTGCAAATTATAAATGAAAGCATGGACTAGAAAAAGGAAAAAAGGGGTTTGGAAAAAGGTGGCATGCAAATGTTAGGTAACTCAAGAGCAAGTGCACCCTCCACAAAGGTGATCATAGAGATGTATTTATGACAGCATAATCCATGAAGTAATCCCCAAACTGTATCATTTTCACACTTGCTCTTGATCGGTTTTTACTTTCCCTTGTCACTCTCGAGACCTATCCCTCTACTTGAGTTATTTTATTTCCTATCTAGGTGACATGCCAAATAGGGTCGGAAGAAGACCCTCCATTAATTAAACTTAGTAACTCACATAGGGTCCTGGGATGGTGTGATGCTTAAAGGGGATACTAAGGCGAATTATCTTACATGGATTATATCTTAAGTTGCAAATCATTTTGCATGTTTCAAGGACTGATGTTTCTCATGAACTTTGGCTAACCATGTTTTATATTTTGGCTTGTTTTGAATTCCATTGACATGGTTCTTGAGGGACGTCTTGGGATTATACCCAGGATGTTGTTCCTTTCTTGTAGGAGTTTGGCATGTGTTATGGAGAGCAGCGGATCATCTAATGACTCACCATCCTGAGACAATGGATCTCACATTCTGAGAACCTTAGATGATGGAAAAATGGGCTTGGTTTGAGTAGTACCGGTCATTATGCCACTCATATGCGTTGGAAGCCCATAGGTTGGGCAGAGCACCCCAGAGTTCCTATGCATAGATAATGGAGAACATTGCCTTTGGAGCCATCATGATATCACTTGATGATGATATTGCACTTCCCTTACACTTGGAAATGTCCTTTGGAGGCCTATGACATCACCCTCTAGCCTTGACATCACCTTTGGGGGCTAAGGTTCGATGGATGGAGTGGTTCCATAGATGATTGGCATGGCTTGAGGGTGAGGATACACCTCATTACACACTCATTCACCCTTGGAAAAGGCCACATGGCCTTTAGAGGCCCAACGTTTCACCTTAGGAGCATGATGTCACCCTCTCCTAGCGTGACATCACACATTTGGAGCATGACGCCACCCGTCTAGGGTTTTATTTGATTTACTTTTCATTTTTTGCATCATGTAGAGGGAAATTAAGGGGTCGGCCCCACTCATTTTGTTTCATTGACAAATTATGTCAACAAATTATATTAGGGTGGCCTCATATAAATAGGCCACCCTCACATTTTATTTTAGGATCACATTTGCCTCACCTTTGTGAGAGATTGCTTCTGAATTTTTTTCCCTATTAGGCTATCTAGCTCTTCTACACTCATGCACTATGTTTGGAAGGTAAATTGTGGACGCTCTTAGCTGATTTTGGAGGGAATTTTCTACAATTAGGGTTTTCTCTCATGGTTTCTTGGTGAATTAATTGAATTTCTTGCAATTTCATTCTTATGCTATTAATGTTTCATGGTAAATTTACTTTTTCATGCTAGACATCTTGCTTGGTGAAACCCTAAGAGAGGAGCATAAGTGCTTCCTTCTCTCACAAGGTTAATTTTGTCCAAAATTTGTGAATGTACAGATGTTTGACCATAGGACTGCCCTGGACACAAATGTTGAGGTAGGGGCGAAGACCAACCTAGGGGTGATCCAAAGAGTGTTATACAACACATGCAAAGGAACCTAGAGGGATTGACCCTCCAAGTGTCGATGGCACATATTGAGGACCTATTGAAGAATATGCAACGACAGGTAGTTAGGGTACCCCATACATGGATTTGACACTTTCAACATTAGGCTCTCTTTGAACTTTGTAGTAGCTAGAAGAACCTATCTCTTTAGTGAAGGAAGGACTATTAATGCAAAAAAAGGTGAGGCACAATGAATGGATTGTAGCAAATGGCTCAATTTCATAATACCTTTATGCAACATAACCTTGCATTCATTGAACTCTCTTAAACTATGATAGATCCCTATATTTGTAAATTTTCTTGGAAAATACCATGCATGGGATGTGCAGATGTTTCCCAAGTTAGGCCATGCAATTTCCTTCATAACTCTAGTTACCTCATCACAATAGTAAAAAAATCCACTCTTTGAGATTTTCAAAGCTTTTTAAGTGTGTATGTAAAATAGTCGGACTACCTAATTTATTGCATTGTTGATGTATATGATGCTTATCTGAGTATCAAAGCATTACCTGTTGCACAACCTGTGGAACTGATGTGCCATGCAACCATGACTATAGTCAATTTCATGGTTTGAATTTGATTCTCCATACATAACAAAGGTCTTTCTCATGTTTTCATGTTTTCTTGGTTTATTAATGTTGGTATATACTCATAAGTGATGTTTTTAGTGAAAAAAATTCCATCTTTGCAAACTGATGAAAACACACCTATGGACCACCATGTATGATTAAAATTATCAATTAGTAGGTCAACTAGAATCAAGGTCTTTAAGAGTAATTTTGAATAGTAATGACCAATATTATTATAGAACATTTTGAATTAGGAATAAATCGAGATGAAACTTTTAAAACATTGATAAAAAAAAAGTATACTACCATGAAATAGACCTATTCTTTTTATCACTTTATGCATGTCAACTTGAAAAAAATATTTACCAATGTAATATATCCTTTATGCATGTCAACTTGAAAAAAATATTTACCAATGTAATATATCCCTATTGATGTGGCTTGATACCCATTGATGGATTGTTTCTAGGTATGCAAGTAAGCAAGGCTTGAATCACATAGGTGCAACAAGTTACTATAGTTCCAATGAGAATCATTTCACTTGAGAACCATGTTATCTTGTAAACCTTAAC
>ML783159.1:142953-173460 GCA_009831015.1 Picea engelmannii | reverse complement strand
GTGCTTAAATTTTCTTACTAAACTAACTCCATTTCAATCCTAGACCTATGAGAACCTCTTACTTGATATTCAATGTTTACTTCCTTTATTAACTCATCACTACCTTCAACAAGTCATCGATCTCTGACCCCTTGTTGGCTAATTCAATCTCTCTCCCTCTATCATTCAAGGTTGATCTCTTCAATCTTTATCATCTTTCTCTCTCGGGTCCCAACCTCCCATTCAAACCTCGCCATCTTATTAAAATTTTCATTCATGTCATCCTTCATCTCATACCTCTATATCAAATCCTTCTTTCCAATTAGCACCTTGGTCTCGGTCACTTATTTTGTGTCATGCATCAAAATATCTCTCAAGTGTTTTGACAACTTATTCCTCTTATCGTTCTATTTTTTTTTCCTCCTTGAGACTCTAGTTTTCAATCACCCATTCCTCATTCATCAATATTATTTCATATCGTTCTCTAACTACATAAATATTATTTCCTCTTATGCTCTAACTACAAATTCAAGAAGTTGTCTAACAACTTCAAGGAGCTGTCTAATCTTGTGGAAAACTTCCTTTTAGATGCCAAAATTCAGTGATATAGGAAGTCAAAGTTCTCATCAATCAAAAACTTCAATTTATGTTTTGATCATCTAGGTTGATTCAAGATTGGGAAAAACCCTTAGGGGAATCATTCCACCATACACAAAAATTAGATCGAGGTGGAACTCTACTCATGCCAAAAAAGAAATCCAGATTCTTGTTAACATTGTGGTTGGAAAGAGGGTCCTTTTGCTCTAATATGATCTTATCTCCAATGTTGGTCCATTTGTTTTGATGGAGGACACATTGCACTAACTTTGTAGAAATATATTTCCAAGTTATGCCACTCAAAATGAATATCATTAGCAACATTAAAGAGTATCCGAGATAGTGGGAAATATAAACTAGGATATCATGTGTAACTTCAAGTGACTGAAGAGTAGAGTGACCAAAGACTAAAGACACTTGTCCAAAGATCGAAAATATATCAACTACTTCATGAACATAGAACTAGGAGTAAGCTAATAGGTTTTTGAGTTGGAATGAGTCCTATTGCATACAGGTGTTACTGTATAAATGTAAAATCTTTGGGCTATTTGCAGGGAAAATATTGAATAGATATCATTTGAGTAGAAGTTGTCAGCTACTATGTTATGTTTCATATACATCCTTTTATTGTGGACTAGTGAATGAAGGATTGTTTGTAATAATGTACTTGATTATGTTGGAAATGAATAGAATGAGGCCCTCCTTTCAATATTTGGTTTCCTATATGTTGTATGGTAATGATGTTCTTTATTTCAACTCTTTATATATTGTGTCAAATGATAATATTGTATCTATATAGATTTGTTTACCCTATACTTGATACATGATGAACTGGGTGGTACTGTTCTATTACTCGATGAGTAGAAGGATGTTACATTATAATGTTCAAAGGTCTATAATAGTAGTTACTAGGATGGGAACTACATTAGTCACACTAATTGAAGAACCCTTGATTATCTTGGAAAAGGAGAAGGGGTTCGGATGGAAAATTCATAACCAAATTTCATTGAAAATATTTGAGCATGAAGTCTCATGAGCCATGAATTTTTGGGTCAAAAGCACAAAAGAGGGATATATTGTTGAATTTGTAGTTGAGTTCAACCAATATTTCTCACAAGTAGAATAAAAATTCAAGAAAGGAGTTCATAGGACGTTGGTAAAGGAAATCACAACTTGGGTACATATGTTTTTGGTGGAAGAAGAATATAGGCTTTTCATCCTACTCTTCATGACAACATAAGCACTCGCACTTAGGGGTGACATGGGATGAAAGAAACAAAAATGAGTATTTGAAGGAAAAAGGTACCATGGAGGAGGTGTAAGCTCAAGAGAGAGTGGAGTAAGCTTTGAAATATGGTGTGATAACTTAAAAGTATTGGTTGAACAAGATATGGGAGATTTGTTGGGAAGCTAAGTGGTAAGAATTGATATTGATCAGAAGGGGAGCATAGAAGCATGACTGAAGAAGTTGGAGAATTTGCAAAAATGGGAAGATAAAGTTGATTGATGATTGAGAGAATATGGATTGGTAGAAAAAGGAAGCCCAAAAATAAGAATGGGGGGAGGTGAAGTGTTAAAGGGATCAAAGAAATTAATAGAGGAAGCACAACATGTAGGTGAACATGTTGAGATTGACGAATTAGAGATAACATAATGTGAGGTGACGTTCAAAGAGATTTCTAATCAACTAAAAAAATAATGCATGATCATCGAGCCACAAAATGGTGGGTGCTTGATGATGCATTCCCCTTATTTAAAGGAGGAGATATGGGACCAATAAACATAGTTATCTTCAAGATAATGGATTCAGTACAAAGTAGTGATCACTCCTTATGCAATTTAAGATGACTAAGGTAATTATTAGTTTTTCTTATGGTCCTAATTTAAAAGCACCACCTTATAGTAGTTAAGGAAATTGCAGTTGTTGACAACCAAGTTTAGGGGGAAGTATAGGTGTTGGAAAAAGTGCAACTATCATTGTTAATTTTAACTCAAGTGGTGGGACAAGTTTGGTTAGTCAACTAGGCCCACAAGGTTTTATTCTGGTGAATGACTAGACCAATGATCTAGCTAGAGTGGAAACTAATGCAACATTGTACCTTCGTAAGTTCTTGGCCATGAAGGGTGACAACAATGGGGAATAACAATGTTCCCTATCTATTTTAATCTAGAGAGAAAAGAGGATGACTACACTAGATGATAAACTTATAGACTTCCAAACAACACTGAAGGGAGGGGATTTATAATGGTGCATGAAATTCATACAAATTGATCCCTAGGGCATTGCTAAAACCCTATATGAGGTAAGGGTGAGATTTATAGCTAAATTCCAAAAGCCTAACTTGGAGCAACAAAGTTGCACCGAATTGAAGAATACAAAATATATTGTTGATGAGAGTGCTTGGGAATATAATTGGTAATTCCATGACTTGATTAGTAGACCGAATTGTCTTATTCATGAGACCCAACACAAAGAATGGTCCATTCAGGGTCTCTTGCACTTAATTATTGTGTCACTTATGCAACAAAAATGGACCACACAATGAAAAGCATTGTCTTAAGAAATGAAGATTGATTCCATGAATGGGTATAATAGGACTATTTGCATATGTGTTGTGGCTATTCCTTGATTAGCACAACTCTCAAACTAGCACAATTGAAATCCTAAGTCTTAGCTTTAACAGAGCATATCCAACAAATGAACAAAACCAAGGTGGGGAGAAAGTAAGTTTAATGCAGAGTATAAAAGAAAGAGGGGCATACTGCTAATAATTTTACCTCACTATGGACAGGGGTTATGACTACTAACTCAACCCTTCCATTGACTAAGGTTTTGGAAAATTTGGCCAAAGAATAATATGAAATCCATAAATTTTATTCACATTCCCCACAATTTTTCCTGATGATGCAAAAGCACACTTTTTCCTTGAAAATAGTGCTTTATGAATTCTATAGGGTGAATCCACATGGTATGGAGAGAAATCACACCTTACAATCCCTTGTGAAAAGGTTTGAGGGAAATTTCTTCTAGGTGGAAGAAGCAAGTAATGGCCCTACTGAAGGAGGTCGAGGAGGATATGGTGAAGGATATAGGGAAGGATGTGGAGGAGGATATCAAGGAGGAAGGAATGGTGGAAAAACATGCCAAAGAAGGTGTTATAATTGAGATGAGATAACTCATATCTCTAGGAATTATTTGCAACCAAGGAGAATTCAATGTGGCCATTGTAGGGCTATGGGACATACCTGCTAGAATAAGGTGAATCAATAATGTTGCAATATAACACTAACTTGGTCAAATCTGAACCCAAGAATATCACCAATATTAGGTACCTAAGGATAAATTTGATAACTAGGGGGGGCGTCTTGTACAAGTTTTGATAGAAACAACAAGAAACATTTTCACATTAGAAAAACTACCCCTACGGATCTTAGTTTTGGTGCAGCTAAATACAAATCTTACTTTAAGGAAGCTTCAAAAATTTTGTAGGAAGTGGTTTTTGTAGTAAGAAATGGAGTAGGAAACAATGTTGCCACCAAAATCATACTAACCTTTGTGGTTGTGGACGAGATTACAAGGAATACAACCTAGATCCATGGAAGAGGAAGATTCTTGAAAGGTACTTCAAGACTTATTCCATTACCTTATTAAAGTTTTAGATGATAAAAAAATTAAGCAGAAAGTTGTGGTTGGCATTTGACCAATTGATTGAAGAATGGGAGGGAGAACCCATCCATACCCCTTTCCCTAAGTGGAAAGCTCAGCGGGTCATGCAAAATAAGAAATACAAAACTATCTAAGAATTCAAAATGGATGCCCATATCCATAGGTATAGGATTTGAGATGTCATGTTGTACTTGAGATATGATATGAACATCCTTCCTAAGCAATCATGGATGATAATGGGAAGTCCACACCTGGTCTATTTTCCTATCTAGTTGTGGCTTACAAACCAGTATAGGATTCATCTCATCAATCACCTGGAGAACATTGAGGTTAACCTTGAAATCATGAGTACAATGGTAGACTTTGAGGTCATTGAAATAGTCGATGAGAAGTACACTTACCCTACACTCTTAGGGTTTGATTGGGCCAATGACAATGAAGAGATCACCAAATTGTATAAGGGGGGAATTTCCTTTGAGCATGTGAGATGAGAGTAATACAACCTATCAATCTTTTCAAAGGATATCAATACATAGAACTAGTGGATGATGTTATGGATGGTATGATGATTGATCAATTATACATCTTGACATACAAAATGCATGATGATTATGTTAATCCCATGGATGATGGAGTAGTGGGATAATGAAACATGTGTTCCTATGACTCATATATCCAAGATGCATTTCAATATTGGCAAGAATGAAATCATGATATTTTATCTCATCATTGCTCTTTGGTCAATTCAGTAGACTAGATTAGTACAAAATTATGGGACCCTCTCATCTTCAATGGCACTAGAGATGTAGAGGAAATTATGTAAGACATAAGTTTAATGATTCTATAAGAATAAATGGTTCCAGCATTGGTTTCAACATAAAGGTCCACTCCACCCAAATGGTGGGATACACATAAGGACATATTGAAAACATGGGAAAATGTCCATCTTGCATTGTGGCATTAGTTCAATCAACCACCTAAGTACTAGGTTATTATTCCAAAAGCAATATAAGACCCAATTTCCTTCATTGAAGTGAATGAAAGATGATAGATCTAGCCTTGCTTATAGATGGTTTTGCGAAGAAGTAGACCAAAGAAGGATGAACAAAATAGTACTAGGTTCACAAATTCATTTACACTTTGGAGCCCATCCCCAAGACATGGTACCTACATGAATAAATTTGAAAACATATGCACATTGATTTGGAACTGCTCAAGTAAGGACTTTGTTTGACCTTCTCATATATAGGTAAGACTCTAAGAGTCACGCCTACTCTTAAATATATAAAATCATTAATGTTTAATTGAAAGTTGGACATTCCAAGGGGATATGTTTGTAAAGTGCATCAACAAAGACTAAAACCACAAGACCCAATCAAAGTTTGAATTATGGCATATGGGCCTTCCATTATTGTGCTAAGGTAGATTTGGAACCAAAGGAGGAAGATGATCCAGAGAAGTTGTGGCATCTGACACTCAATGAATTCGAAGGAGAAATGTCCATAAAAGAAGCAATAGAAGATCTTATTAGAAATATACATAAGGAGCCGTTGAACATCAAATAACTATATATAGGCAAGGAGGAAAATCCTCGGATAGATTCCATTCGATATTACTAGGATGATGAGATTGCATCCAAGGCTCCATCCTACTCAGAGAATATGTGGACGTATTCCACCAGAGCTTCATAGAGATGAAGGGAAACAAGGGAGAGCATAGTGTGGTGTGGATTGAATTGAAACCACATGCCAAGCCAATCAAAAGAATCCCATACTGACTAAATCCTAAAATAAAGGCAAAAATAAAAGAGGAAATCAATAAAATGCTTGTGGTTGAGTTAATAATTGTGGAGGAGGAGGAAGGACTAGATTAGTTTGATAGTGATCCACTATAAGAAGGAAATACATAAGAGTATCAGAGTTGGCATGGATTTCCAAATGTTGAACACAACTTATATTCATGACCCTTTTCCCACTCCCTTTAATGATGAAGTACTTGAACATCTAGTTGGAAAGGAAATCTATTTGTTCATCAACAGATTTTGAAGGTACCATCAAGTCCAATCGAAGAAGAAGATAAAAGTACGATGCCCTTCACAATAGAAAGTGGTTCATATGATTATAAATTCATGCCTATTGGCCTAAAGAACACCCTAACTATATTTTTCAAAGTTGTGGCGACATCGAGTCTATGACTACATCCATAAGTTTCTAGAAATATATATGGATGATTGGATTTTTTATAGCCTATTGAAAGATCATGTAGAGATGTTGTGTTGTATGTTTGAGAGACACAGTCAACTACAATTATACTTGAACTTGAAGAAATGTGTCTTATGCGTGCCTTTGGGCACATTGTTGATTCATGTTGTCTACAAGGATGGTGTTCTAGTGGATCTAGCTAAGATTGTAGCCATTGTCAACTTAGAGGCCATGAATAATGTCCATACAGTGTGGTTAACCCTCAAACACACTAGATACTACATAAAGTTTATGATTATAAAGAGGTGTGTTGCAATAACCTCTCTAATGGAACTATTATTGAAGAAATCATAGGAGTTTTCTTGGAATGAAAAATGTCAAGCCTCTTTGGACATGCTCAAGGAAAAACGGGTAAGTGCCCCAATCATTGCTTTTCCAAATTAGGTTCTAGAATTTCATGTACATTCAAATGAATTAGAAACTTTTCTAGGAGTGATATTGATATAACCTCGAGAAGGGAAAATGGACCACCCTATCTACTTGAATAGTAGAAAGTTGTCTAAATCAAAATGCAACTACAAAAATACTAAGAGAGAAGGGTTGGCCATGTTCTACTTCCTACAAAAGTTCAAACATTATATGCTTGGTGGACATTTTCATTTTTTCACCAATCATTCAGTGTTGAAATACTTGGTAAATAAACAAATTTTGGAGGGTCAAATCTATAAGTGGCTTATGTTCTAGAATTTTGATTTCAAAGTGATTGTGAAACTAGGGAAGAACAATGTTGGACTAGATCACTTGTCACAAATCAAGATGGGGGTGTTCAAAGGGTCGTTAGATGATCATCTACTAGACGTAGACTTTTTCAAGCTAGAAGTAATGCTAGATTACTTAGAGGATATTTCCATCATCCTAACAATGGGACTTGTGCCTCTGGAATATACAATACTACAAATGAAGCAATTGGTTGACATAGAGTTGTAGGCTATAAGTTGATTATCAAATAGTTATACAAATTGGGCATCAATTTTATAACTAAGTGTTATGTCATGGATCATGAATGAACATGAATATTGTGGGATTGTCATAGTGGGGTTGCAGCACTGTGGGGGGAATGTGATAGCCAATAAGGTATTATAGGAAACATATGTGAAAGGATGAAATGGCCTTCTAAACAAGATAAGTTAACTCTACACACTATAGTTAAGTTTCAACCATTTGAGAAATGGGTAGTTGATTTCATTGGGACTATCAACCCTCACGACGAACACTCTAGTGCTCACTACAATATTACTACGATATATTACCTCACTCGGTGGGCATAGGCAACACCAATGCAGGATTGCACCACTCATATGGTTACAAGGTTTATATTTGAAAATACCATCTCTAGGTTTGGATATCCTAGAAGCCTCACAATATGTCAAGGATGATACTTCATGAGCTACACCATCAAGATATTAACTTGGGAATTCATGATCCAACATCACACCAGTAGCCCATATCACCCAAAAGAAAATGGGATGATTGAAGCATTCGATAAGATTATGGAATATGACTTAACTAAAGTTTGTGCTATCAAATTTGACAACTAGGATGAAAGAATAATAGTTGTGCTCTAGGCATATAGGACAATGCCAAATAAATTAACCAAGCACACACCCTTCAGTTTGGTTTATGGTAAGGAATCATTGGCAATTGTGGAAATTTGTAATACCCAACTTGTTCATTGCCCAAGTCAACAAAATGTATAAGGAAGATTCCATTCCAAGCCACATTACAAAACTCGTAGGATTGGAAAGGGACCGATTCCCAACACAACAAACATTAAACAATTAAGAAGTCGCAAAAAAGTGCATGACATGATTATCATATTAAAAACAAGGCTTTTGACAAGGGAAACTTGGTATTGATCTATAACAACATATATCTGAAGTATCCTGGGAAATTGAAGATGCATTGGCTAGACATTTCCTAGTCACAAGAATTCATGAATCAAAAGTTGTTCGACTGGCCTAGTTAGATGGTACACTTTGAGAGGGGTGGGTGAATGTTGCTCGCTTGAAACTCTTCACCCCTCCATCAATTTAAGTCCCATTTCTCCTATTAGAGGAGCATTGTACATTACTTTATCTCTATTTTAAGTTTAGTCACATGAGCCAATTAGTTTAGTTGTGTTAGGCTGAATAAGATTTAACCAAGTGATTCAGAGAGTCTTCAAACAATATAGTCAATAATTTTAAACTTAGTTTTCTTGTTTTCTTTTTACTTTTCCAAGTCCAGTAACACCTTTGTGGTTGTGGGGGGAGACTTTCTATAAAGCTATTAAAAATCGGTAAAGATTGTGAAGTGGAGTAAGCAGAGGTTGATTTGCAATGTTGTGTTAACTGGCCTAGAGTCAAGGTCATCATTTCCACTAGTATGTTACACCAATGCCTAGTGAGTGAAATTGCATGCAAGAGTTGAAGTCATAAATGTGAAGTGATAGGGGTTAAATGGGTAAGTTGCAGGCTTGATTTGAAAGATATACATGACATCCTGAAATCATTTTGTCAAATTATGGTGAAAATCCAATAGTAAATGCACTTTGATATGGTCACATGGCTAATAAATGGTGATTGAATACTCTTATTCAATGCATTCAATCTATATCAGCATAACTTTTCCAACTTTTCAATTATTCTACAATTCAAGGATTGATTAGCAGCTATGTGTTTGAGTTACATAAAGAGGACACTACTAACTATGTGCAAGTCTAGAGACCAACAAGAGTAGATCCAATAGATAAATCAAGGCTTACTGATCATATATACCAAGAGAGAATCAAGAGTACAAAGTATGGGTAGCTTAGTATTTGCACTATGCTATATCGGAAGGAGGATGTACAAGAGGATCAAATCAACATAAGAGTCCAATATTAGTGTAGAGACTTCAAGGGAAATCTGGAGTATACTGTGATAGTAGAGAATGACTTTATTGATAAGGAGATTTTTTCTAGAACTCCAACAAACATACAACATGGATGAGGAACAAATCTAGCACATAGGCGAAAAGGATGAGAGTTGTTAACGAGGTTCAAGAATTGCAAGTCTCTTTCCCCCTAAACCTATTGAGTATTCCAGTCTTCATCTCTACATAACCAGTGCAAAGGTGCATAAATTTTATGATGAGTAGGATTCACCAAGGAAAATTATAGCTCGACTAGCCTTACCCTTTTTCTCTTGAGCATGTTTGGGATCTCATGGGCC
Organism: Picea engelmannii; assembly: GCA_009831015.1. Classification (NCBI taxonomy): domain Eukaryota; kingdom Viridiplantae; phylum Streptophyta; class Pinopsida; order Pinales; family Pinaceae; genus Picea; species Picea engelmannii. The sequence goes on along the minus strand of ML783159.1, from coordinate 163,765 downwards.
TTCCATGGATGAATCGTTGGTCCACACGACCTTCCAACCACATAAAAGAGACAAGAAATACAAGGAATAAGATTTATACACTAGACACAGGATACATGGAGGCCATAAGGGGGTGGATATTGCTTCCATCAAATCCATACCCGTTTGAATGGTAGCTCAGATACTTGCAAGTTGGCTTATGAGAAAGCAAAATAAGGACAAATGTAACCTTGACATCATGTTAGCTACAAAGGATTTTGTAGAAGGTAAGCACCTAAATTAGTGCCAATTCTTCCTCAATGACTTCATCGAACCCATTAATGCGGACTATTAGAAACACCAACTCTGAACTATGGATACTTTTTACTTACCTTCGTTGTGTTTAATTGGGAAATGTCAAAGGGTTGAGAGTTACTTAAACCAGTTGAAAGAGGCTTTATTTCAACAACCTACAAGCCATGGAGAACATATAAGGATGTTGACAATGTGGAATTTGATGATAGAGAAATCACGACATGGTATAACAACATGGTGGAAGCCACTCAATATTATTTCTAGCTCCTCATAACGATTATTAATCATTATCAAAAGTGGTTTAAATTTGAAGCCGCAATGGATAACAACAATGTGAGGTCCATCATGGAAGGTGGGGACCACATAGAAGTGAACCCCTACCTTTTATTCTTATGGAAACAATTTCAAGGAAGAAGTGGAAAGTTGGCCTAACATCACCACAATCACATTGGAACAAGGGATTTTCTTCATTTTTTCCAAAAAGAAGTTGCAAGACACATATGAGGAACTTGATATAGTTCCAATTTTATACCATGAGCCACTATCCTTCCTGTACCCACTCAACCAAAGAAAAGAAAAGATGTAAATCTGAGACAACCACTAAGTCCAGACATGGGGAAGGGGGCAACTTTTGGAGTTGCAAGTATAGTCAAGCCACTCTTATGAAAGCCCAAGATAGTAATGATGGTTAAGAAATCATGGACTAGTAAGGAGGTACAACAAGGGGTTACAGAACTAGTGGAATTGATGACACAAACTCCATTGAAGAAGCTTAATACCCACCTTCCCCAAGAAATGACCTACTAACCAATTTTAGAGGCATAGGAGATGGCTTCACCAATAAAAGACCTATGTGTGGGCAGTTCCAATTGTCATGGGTAGTGTAAACACAACTACATCAACTTAGGCTAGTCGCACTTGAATGATACACTACACTACAAAAACTACACAATTTTGTTAAGGATGAATGGTCCATTGTCCAACAAAACCATCCCAAATAACTAAACCATGACAAGACGTAAGCATACCTAGTTGGAATGATAATTCTCGAAGGAAATTGATGAAGAAATTGAAGGCCTCTCTTCAACTCAAATAACAAGTTTAGAAGCAAAACTTGAAATTAAGCCCTTCATTAGGAAAAGCATGCTAGAGTTGACTTGAGAGTGAGTCAACAAGTGTGGTCAGGGCTTGTTGGCCCTTGATTTTGATGGAGAAAATCAAACACAAACTCAACACAGAGAGAAATTCAAGTCAAGCCACCTAGAATGGAGATAGTGAACAACAATAAAGCATATTAGAGATAACAAGAGATAGAAACTAGGATATCGGGTATGACTTCAAGTGAGTGAAGAGTAGAGTGGTGGAATATTGGAGACGCTTGGCCAAATATGGAGAAGATATCAATTGGTTCATGAATGAAGAACCGAGAGTAAGCTATGACGAGAGTAAATATTTGAATCTGATACGCCACACCCTTCTTTTTAATATTAATGTGACACTTTCAGATGATATGCTTGGTGTATCTTACAAATCGACACTTGCATTATAGATAGAGCGGATGGGAGCCGCAGTGGCTCCCATCGTGTCGTATGGGTTCCGTCTACTAGTTGTGAGCAAATAAAGAATCAAACAACACAATGAAGCGGTCCTCGTTCGGGTGAAGTGTATATGAAGATATGTTTAGATGGGACATTGCCACACAACACCTTTCACGTGACGTTACAAATGTGGGAACCACTTGCTATCATAAAAAGATCTAATCCAATGTCACCGTCACTTAATAAGATTAATAAAATAATACAATTTTGTCTTTTAAGATTTCTCTTTGAACTTGGTGGTAGATAGAAGAAACTCTTTCCTTAATGTATGAAGATATGATTAATGCCAATATAAGTGAGTTACAAAGAATGAAGTGTAGCAAATGGCTTGATTTCATAATACACTTGTGTTGAAAGGTGTATAATTTATTCCATGTTTTATATGGAGTTGACACATGGCGTTTAAGAAAAAATTAATAACAAAAATATTTTTCAATGTCTACCATAAATAAAATATGTCAATGTCCATCTTAAGCAAAATAATTTTATATAACAAAAAAATATTTCAATGTTCACTATAAATAAAATATTCCAGTGCCCACCTTAATTAAAATATTTCAATATCAACTTTGTGTGTGTGTGTGTTAATAACTTGTGTGGATCCATCTTAACTCTAGATATATCACACATCGAGAGGGATCAAGTCCCTTCAAGTGAAAAAAAATTATATTGAAAAAACTTGAGGAAAGGTTTTCACCTTGAGGGATTTGATTCCTCTTAGCACATGTGTTGGCATGCAGTGGGAAGACTTAGGGTTCAAGATGAATTCACCAACAAAACCCTCAGATACCAACCCTTTCAGCATCACCCGCAAGCAGGTGAAGTCTCACCCGAGGTATCTATGGGAACTATAGGAACCAGGTTTCTGCAGTGATAAAGGGATGGGAGGCAAACCTCATAACCATTATACTTAGCATTAGTTCATTATACCTTATATCATGTGTGCATAAACATAGGAACATGTAACATATTCAGAATAACAAACATATATCATATGTGCTCAATAAATAGAACAACAAAAACATCATAACACATAGACACCACATTTAATGTGGTTCACCCAAGATGGGCTATGTCCACAATGACTGACTTCTTATTATATTGTTTAGAATCATCCATTACAAAATATGCACACTGCGTTCATACATCATGCCCTTGTTTTTCTCCTATCCCTCTATCTATCTATGTCGCTCTTCATTCTTTCATCCTCACATACCTTGCATACTGACATTCATTCATACATACTAATTTACTATCTCCTTTTTTTCTATCTCTCTATCCCAAAACCCTAAGTACATATTCATACAATTACAATAGGGCTTAGCCCTTATCAATGGACCCAAAATTCCTAATGACTTCCAATAGTCTTTATCCTTTTGTGCGTGTTGGTGTCGAAAGTGCACCAATTGTCTTTCCTTCTTTTGTGTGTGCTGCCTAGTTCCCAAAACTGATCCCAAAATCCTGTCCCATCACTCACTTGTGCCTTGTCCCAAGCCACTTAGGCTTTCTGTTATGCTCTCTTCCACGTCGCAACGAACTTCTCAAAAGTTTCATTTGCAGTTGCGACCTTCTCCCTTGCTTGTGCTTCATGTGTTAAAATCCCCTCTGTTGTCTGCGCGATAATGGGGGTCTTCAATTTCTCTACACTGTCTTGCACTACTTTCTTCACTATGCCTTGTGCAACTGCAAGTTATTTTGTCTCCTAAAAGGATTCCTCTTGTTGCGGCTCAAGCTTTTGCGCGAGGTTCTACTATTCATCTCTTATTTGGTTTATCTCTTGGTGCAACTGCCTATTCTTGACTATTGCAGCCATTCTCTCTGTTGGTGGAAGAGCGCTCATTGTATATTTGATCTTTTGTGCCTTCTCATGTGCAGTCTATAACCTCTATTCTAATGTTTGTAGTTCTGTTTTCTCCAACAATTGAGTCCACACTTGTTTACTCACTTCATACAACTTTGCACCTTCTCCTATGCAATCTATAATCTCTATTCTAATGCTTGTAGCTCTACATTCTCCAATAATTGAGTCCACACTTGTGTACTCACTTCATACAACTTTTTGCATTCCTCATCTAAGCTCATAATGCTCTCCACGGTCATCATGGTTGTCTTTTTCAATTGCTCCCTTTCCTCTGGTGGGGTACTTGGCATTGTGCGAGCTTCCAAATCTACTATATTTGCACGAAATACCTGAATGTATTCACTTATGTTTGTTACTTTCTCTTTCAAGGGAGTATATACTTCCATTGGTACATCTGGGAAGCTGTTGTATACCTCCCGCACTACCTGTTGCAACCTTGCTATTTTCTACACGACCTTGTCCCGCTCCAGCATGAGTTTACTATACTCTGCATGTAGTGCATCGTTGTCTGCATTTACTTTGGCCAACTCCATATAAGTCGACTCTGCACACAACTGGATCTCTTGTGTAACACTTGTCTGTAAGTTATGTAGCACATTCATAGGTAACTATGACAACACTAAGTCAATATGGATTAATGCTTGTGTGCGCTCCTGCATTTCTGTCATGGGGAACTCTATGGCCCCTGCCAATATCTTCATGATCTAGTGCTCTGCTAATGTTGATGGTGGTTGTGATGTTGTCGGTCGTGACTTTATTGTCTTTGTTGTTCTTTATGTTTGTTCTTATTTCGTTGTTCGAGCTAGCGTTATCCTAGTTGATTCCAAAATCTTTCACAGTGTAGCTATCTGCACTAGCATATTCATGTTCATTTCCTCCCATTTCTATGCAGCTCGCAGAAATGATTCTTCAGTTACTTTGACTTGATCCCCAATCTTCTCCAACTCATCCTCAGTCAATGCCTAGATAGTTGCTTCCTTCGAGGCTTTCCTCTTCTTATGTTTCTGTGTTGAGTGCTCCTTGGGATGTTCTTTTCTCTTCTCTCCAATGTGTGGTGTTGTTTCCCGAGTGTCGCCTGCACCATTCCCTTTTTCTTCATGTTCATGTTCTTCTTCTTGATCCTTCTCTAGTTTTTGTGTCTTCTTCTGCGTTGTTTATGTCATTGGGTTTTTCTACTCTGCTTCCTAGTCATTGACAATATCGCTGACATTATGTTCTATAAGTCTCTAGCTAGTCGACAACCATTGTTGATATAGATCCCTCTTTGCTTGATCATACATGTGGTGTGTCCCTTCTTTGAATAACGCTATTTTTTTGTATGCTTCCACTGTTTGAGGTACAATGCATGGTGTGTCCTCAATGCATTGTCGGATTGTTTCTTGATAGATGTAGAAGGTGATAGTTTTATCCATTTTCTTATTCTTGTGTACGTTATGCCACAACAAAACATATCTTGCTACTAGGAATGATTGTTGCATACCTTCCATGAACTGGGTATCTTCCAGCTCCCTCCAAGCAAATAATGAAATTAAAATCAATAACCAAGCATGATGAAACTTTGTTCCTTTCTCTTGTGCTTCCCTGCATTCAATTAAGAACTGGTTCACTAAAATGTTTCCCAGTTCATCTGCACCCCTGTTTTGCACTTCTCTCTTGCTATTATTACTCCTGCTGGCACCTGATCTCTACGAAATTTCCTTAGTAACTTGCAAGCCAACACTTGTGTCACAAACCTGACAGAATCATCATTGATGCGTGCTACATCCAATCCACATGCTCCTCTATGCGTGTTGTATTTTTCCTTCATCCTTTCTACTAATGTTTTCTCATGAGTCTTATTCGTGAATAGATGTAGTGGGTCTTCCCTTGCTGACGAGAATCATGTAATTCGCACAATAAGTTGAGTGTCAATTGACACTAGTCTGTCCAACCATAGGAAACCTCTGCAGTTGCAACAAAATAATAACTTGACACAGATGTTGATTTTAGCACTTCTGCCAAAATGTGGGATATCCAACAGGTTCAATATGCTTGTTCGTTGCAGTCTCGTTGCCCACTCCCGCGGCTCGACTGTGAGTACGAGTGAGTCTAGTTTGAGTGATGTGCACATATAATTTTGTGGCACTAACTCTAAAAACTTATTTAGGTCTGCAAGGTCATGATTTGAAAACTTCAAGCTTCCTACTGCGCCCAACATATCTCCCACAACAGTAACCCCAGGTGGAATCACCAGTGTAACAGGGTCATACTTTGGCACCTTGGGAAGTCTAACTTGCTTTGTTATTGGCTTCCTGGGTGGCACATAAGCCCTCGAAAATTTCACTGGATTTGATGCCTCTGCTCTCGAGATTTCTTCGTGCACTGGTATTGATGCTTGCTTAGTGTGTGGTTTCTTAGTCTGTGATGTGAATGCTCCTACCTTTAGTGGCGCCATGAATTTTTGTAACTCAGTTATGTCTGCAACTCACTTAGCTCTTTTCTGACTCTCCGATCTCTTCGAATTTTCACGCAACAATAACCCTTTCCCATCACCCCTCGTCTTGTTTTGTAGGTTGTTTACCATTTGTTATCTTTCTCTTCGCGCCCAAATTCTGAGTCCCATCATATTTTATTCTCATTCAATTGTCATCTGGACCCTGCATTATTTTCATATTTTCTGGCGATTCGTGGTCGATATTTTCCAACCTATCAAAATCTTGTCATTGTTTTTCATTTATGACTATGTGTTCCTAGTTCTTCAATTCTCCTTCCTTTCCATGTCATTTTCTTGTTCATCTCTTTTTCTACTAATTTGACTCTTTGAAAATACCTAATTCATAATTGTTTAATGTGGCTTGTCTCAAGCTCTTTTATTGATTTTTCTTTTATGTTTCTTTTTCTGATACTATAATACAAGCACTATGGTACACATACTGTGTAATCAGGCTAGTGCATGAAAGGATGGTTTTCCCTATATAGTTTCAGTCGACTATTGTTCACCAGTTGTTCCATGATTTCCCCATTCAATGTCTCTAACTAAACAACACCTACTTATGTCACAAATATTATCACATACGAACCCAACTAGTGCATCTGGAACTTTCTAGGGTGCTGCAAAACTTTGTTGTCATAGAGTAAAACAAGGTCTCCCATCTGGAACTTCTTATGTTTAATATGTTTGTCATGCCATGCCTTTTCGTGCGCTTTCTAAACTTGTTGATGAAATCCTATGATGAAGCGGTCTTCCTCTAGTCCCACTAACTCTAACAATCTTTTTTCTATTGTGACAGAATCTGTGAGCTCTGTCAGAGCGATAATGCACAGACTCAACACAATGAACTCTATGGGCATAACTGCTTCCTAGTCATATACTAATCAGAATGGTGTTTGACCTATCAACTTATTGCATGTAGTCTGATATGCCCTAGTACTGCACGAATCCTCAAGTCCTAGTCATCTCGATTTACATTACACATCTTCGTCAGCACATGCTCTAGGATCTTGTTAAAAGATTCCACTGTTCCATTTTCTTAAGGATGACAAGGTGTGCTCTTCTGGTGATAAATATGAAATTATTATGTCAAAAAAACAATTGTTTTATTCAAAAAGTGGGTCCCATGATCACTCATAAGGATTCTTGGACATCTAAATCTCATAACAACATTCTCAAATAAAAACCATGTAGCAGTCTCTAAGCGGCAATATGTGATAGGTTCTACTTCATCCCATCAGGGCAAGTAATCTCTCGCAGTGATTATATATCTTGCTCCTGACTTTTTTGTTGGTCAGTTGATTGGTACAATGAAATCAACTACTTATTTTTCAAAACCTTGCAACATAAATTGTGGTATTAAAGGCATATCGTCCCTTTTGGATGGCTTCCCAACTCGCTGACATTCATTACAGGTCTGACAGAACGCCTTATCTTCCTTATGAAGGGTGGGCTACCAAAGCCCTGCACACAAAATTTTCTGAGACGTCGCTTTCCCTTCATAGTGGCCTCCCTCAATTCCTTCATGTGCCTCTGATAGTATCATAGGCCTCTCGTGCTTCAATACACATCGTCGAAGAATACCATATGTGCCTAACTTATACAAATTCCCCACTATGAGATGATAATTTGTTGCCTTTACTACTAACTAGTTCTTCTTCTCAATTGTAAAGTCGGGTGGGGATACTCCTTTGCTCAAGAACTAGACAATATCTTCAAAGTAATCATTGACCATCTGTACTGTGAACAAGTGCACATCTGGTATATTTTCATCCAAAGTTCGGGCATCTTCCCCTGTTAATAGGCATGACAAATGGTTGGGTCCTAAGTTTAGTTTTCCTAGTTTCACAATCACTTCAAAATCATACTCCTGAAATAATAACAACAATCTACATATCTTCCCCTCCATCACTAGTTTATTTACTAAGTATGTCAACGTAGAATGATCTGTGTACATATTGAAATGTGATCCTAGCAGATAATTCCTAAACTTATGTAGTGCATACACCATTGACAGTCCTTCACACTTTGTAGTAGTGTAATTATGTTCAGTAGTTGAAAAATTTTTGTTGGCAAATGCAATGGGATGATCTAAACCTCCTTCCCTTGGCTGAGTTAGAACTGTGACTAACGCTACAAATGATGCATCTATGTGGACATGGAATTCCTTCTTCCAATATGGAAGTACTAAAATTGGTGCAATAACCAGTTTTTGCATCAAGGTATCCAAACTTTGCTGACATTCCTCGTTCCATTGAAAATTTACCTCCTTCTTCAATAAATTTTCCAACGAGGTTGTGATTTGCAGGTATCCCCTAATAAACTTCCTGTAGTACCCCGTATAACCCAATGTTGCTCCTGGTTGTCGCACTGAAGTTGGTGGAACAAAAATCTTCGTAGGATCAACCAAAACTCCTTGTTTACATACTACATGACCCAATAGGATACCAAATGGTGTGGAAAAAATACACTTGAACTTCAAGTTCAAGGAAATATGGAATTGTCTACATCTGTCCAACATCAAGGGCAGAGTTTTAATATGGTCCTTCAACAAACTAAACAATGTCCAATCATCCAAATATACTTCTAGGAATTTATGAATAAATTATTTAAAAGCTGCAACAACAACTTGGGAAAATACTATTGGCGCATTTTCAACCCAAAAGGCATGATTGCATACTAATAACATCTCCATTCTGTCGCAAATGTTGTCTTATGCCTATCTTCCTTCTCAATCTTAATCTAGTGATACCGAGAGAATCCACTAGTAAATGAGTAAGCGTCTTCTCCTCCTACATTCTCCAAAACTTCATCTATAAATGGAGTAGGAAACATGTCATGTAAGCAAGCATCATTCAATTTATGCAAATCCAAGGAAATTTTGATTCCACATGTTTTCTTGTCCTGAATCACCATTGGACTAATCCATTTTGACTCTTCGACAAGTTCAATAATCTCAACTTCTAGCATTCTATCTATTTCTGATTTCACTTTCTACTGTAACACCCTATTTCCCCCAATCTATAAAAATAACTATACTGGCCAAGAACTATGGCAAACTCAAAGATGTGAATGTGTGATTTGAATGGACCTTAGTAAAAGGTCGATGAATGTAAATAATTTTATGAATATATGTTACAGGACTGGTAAGAGGGGGATGTGCTGAAAAAGAGACCACGATGGCTGAAGAAAGGTGGTGGAAGGCACCTGGAATGGTGGTGTTAACTTCCACCAAACCAAACCGTATTTGGTCTTCACTGGCCCGGAGAACCAAGAGCAGCTCGCTGGCCATGAAATGAATTACTCGCCAGGTTGGTAGGTGAAGAGGCTCCTCATGAGTTAATGAGGGATGGGGATGAACCACCCATCCATGGAAGCCTCAGACCTGACCACCACGGGGAATTTCATGCCACACGCAACCTTTCCAGAAAAGAAAAGGCAGGAAAGAGGTGTGGGAGGGAGTCAATCGCGACAAGTATCGCAAGAGGGGAGAAATCAGAGGAACTCTAGAATAATATACAGAGTGATTGATGAGCAGAGAAGAAGGAGAGTAACCTTCGTCCTCTGACGAACAGAGACTCAGTCTCACAACATCATGGTCTAGCTCAGGGGTGGCCAGTGGTAAATCCATTCGGAGTCGCTGAGCCTACGGTTGGGTGGAAACGAGCACCCTCTCAGCAGTTGCATCACACCTGGTGTTTTTCTCATAAGTGTTATATCTTGTATCTTGAATTTAAATATTCTGACATGTATGCTCATGATTTGTGAAATTATGAATGATTTCCGTATAAGACTGTCTGTATGGTGTTTGATCATAAATGGTGGTTGCACACTTGTATTGGAAAGACCACATATGACTTACGTATATATTTATATTTATATATATGTATATTTTGAGCGGATTTAGTATTCAATTATGTTCTCGGGAAATCTATTCCCTTATTTTATCTCAAGTAATGCCCTGGATAGATCTTCCCACAGGGACACGCTTTTTAAAGTTTATCCAAGAATCTATCAGAGGATTTTATGGCGTAAGTCTGAAACAAAAAACCTGCACGAGAGAGAATGGTCCTCTTAGACTTAGGACATTTCGGTGTTTCAGCACCCGGGGTACCTAAGTACGAGTTCCCCTGTACTCGCAAGTCCCGAAACCCCGATTAACGAAAACCCGAAATGACAATGTATGGATAAGTTAGGACATTTCGGTGTTTTGGTACCCGGAATACGCAAGGGCGTATTCCCTTGCATTCACAAGTCCGTAAACCCCGACTTGCGAAATCCCGAAATGGTAATAATATGAAGAAGTTATAAGATCTCGGAGTTTTGGTACCCAGAATACCTAGAGGCGAGTTCCTTGTACTCGCAAGTCCCGAATCTTCGACTCGCGAAATTTCGATGGGTGTAATCCTGAAATAGATGCGCAGGTTAAGAGTTGGTACTTCGAAGTTTCGACTCCCATAAGATATAGATGCAAGACCTCCTGTCTGCGCACATCGCGAATCTCTGATCCGTGAAACCCCGAATTTTGGTCAAGGGTATGACGAGTGGGTGTATCGGATTTTTCGGTACTCGGGAAATCGAAGAATGTGACTCTCCGTCCTCTTGTATCGTGAAGTCCCGACTTGCAAAATCCCGATATGGCATAGTGTGAATTGAATCAGCGTTTCGGTACCCATAAGACATAAGGGAAAGTTTCCCCTGTACGCACCAGCCCTGAAATCCCGATAGGCGAAATGCCAAAATGGCTGAGTATGTATAGCCTTGGGTGTTTTGGGCGTTTCGGTACCCAAGACCCCAAAGGAAATTTTTTGTTCCATGTACCTACTAGATGCGAAGTCCCGATGGAGAAAGTTCCGATGTGGCGTAGTGCGCAAAGTCTTGATGCTTCGAAGTTTAGAGTTTGGTATTTCAGAGTTTCGGCTCCCGAAGGATCTGGGTACGAGACCTCCTATCCTCGCACATCCCGAAATCCCGATATGAAAAACCCTAAGATGACCTAGTGCGCATAAATCTGGTACTTCGGTGTTTCTTCTCCCGGAGTACCGAAGGGCATGAACCCCTTGACGTTTTATTCCGCGAAAAACCCAAATGGGTGAAATCTTGAAATAAGATGAGTAAGATATATATATATATATGCATATTTCGGAGTTCCGGCTCCCGGGAGACCCAAGAGTGAGACCTCCTATCATCGCACCTCCTGAAATTTTGGTATGCGAAATCTCGAAGGGTAGAGTACCCAGACTTAACCTGGGTTATTGTTAATCTCGTTAAGCGGATTGATCTATTTCGGGTTTCAGCCCTTCTAAAGACAAGAGAGAAATGGAAATACATGCATCGTGATTTCCCGAATCGAGAAAGTTGACGAGCACCTCTCCAATAAGGCCTGTGGTCAAGTCCGCCGATCATATGAATACAGATAAGGGATGGCAGGGTCTGTATCAAGCCCTATAGGGATTCGGGGAATTTCGTTCCCCAGAGAAAAGAAGAAAAAGGCCGATTTTTTTTTAATTCCGTAGTGGGTATGTTACATCTGCTTATATACTAGGTTCAATTGGTACGGTCTCTAATTCAATGGCTTGGCATTCAGCTTCAAAGGGATCCTCATCTCCCCAACAATCCCTTTCAGTTCTGAAAATGTAGTTGGAAAAAGGTCATGGTATTTGCATAGTAAATCAACAATCTTCTCGACAGTTTCTTCATTCTAGTAATATCCAATGTTTGCGAACTTGGGATTATCCTTTGTACCAATATTCACCTTGCACATTTTCAACGACTTTTCATACTCATCATATTCAAGCTCGGGACCCTCTACTGCGCACTCACCTTCAGTTTCAAGTATTTTCAAATTTCTTGGGTCTTCATCCTCTTGGTCTTCTCCATCAACGTTATAGCATTCCAAAACCTCTTGAAAAATCATAAAATATCTGGGTGCACTACACAAGGGTGTTGGTATCATCGATTCTTCTGATGTAAAGATCATGTTCTTGATCATTTGCAAGGTTGCGTCTACTGAAGGGGGCATCATCTTCAAACTTGAAAGTTACCTTGAATTTGTGAGTCAAATCTTCCCAATCTGTTGCTCCTATGTGTGCTTCTAGTTCTAAATATCAGTTCTTCGATATCGTGTACAAAGTGTGTACAAACAAGTGTTTCCATACCTGTTTAGGTACTAAGCTCCATGTCGCAGTGCACTATGTAAGATGATCTGTAGGAAAACTCAACTCGATATACTTCTGCGTAGTAGATTCAATTTATGTTCTGAACCTGACCTGTAACAGCCTTATACATTGTTTCCATGATCCAGGTGAATATCGCTAGCCACCCACCTTTTCCAACTGGCTCAAAATAGTTTTCTGCCAGTTTTGGTAATTTACTATTTTTAGCAGGTTTTAACTTCTTGGGCCATTTTGAGGCCCTAAACGATGTTTTTTGGGGGAAAAAGGTTTGCAATATGGAATTTCCTTCGATATGGTGCCTAAAATGAATCTCTTCTACGATACCTTTCCAACGGGCTATCATATGCCTAAAACGGAGATCATATGCAAAAGTTACAACCCCGGGAAGTTGATGTACTAACATACCCAAACGGGGCCCACATAACTTTTGGCGCTTCATATCCTAGGGTTATGTTTTTGGATGTCTAGGATTTTTGGCATTCCTGCTTATTGTAAAAAGGCCTTCAGAGCCTCATTGTAATCATCTTCTTGTGAATGAGCACAACCGTCACATCTCTTCTCAGAGATAAGTCGCCACCATTCCAGCAAGCTTGTTTCCGTTGCATTTTACAGTTTTCATATTATTTCGTTATTGAATAGAAAACTAGTTTTACAATATCTTTGTTATTTTGTGTTAAGCACCTATTAATAATCTGTATTCATTTCGTTCTACTCATAAAATATGGATCAATGGTATCAGAGCATGTTGTTCTTGATCTTTTTTCAGTGCATGTCCCCGACGAGGTCTGAATATAGCAAGTTGGGTCTCGAGGTTATCTCTCTTGAGGACAATCGCTTTCACACACCCAAGAAACCATCAATGGCAGAAGAAAATAAAAATGACGGAGCAGATGATCCTATAAGTCTGTTGCTTGAGCAAGCTCTCACACGACAGAGGGATGAAATGATGGAGAATTTTTCCCACATCCTGCAACGCCTTTCGATAGCAACAATCACATATCCATCAAATGACCACTTTGGAGGCACTTCACCTTTCAAGGTACAAGTTAATTTTTATATTCCTGTATTTGAAGGACAGATAGATGTAGAAGCCCTAGAAAAATGGTTAAATCTTCTAGAAGGTTATTTCTCTGTTCATAATTTTTTTGACAGAGAAAAGATCACCTTCGCACTCCTTAAAGCTCTCCCTCATGTCAAGCATTGGTGGTAAACTTACTGGGAGAAAATTTCCACAGAGGAGTCTGGAATATATGGGGTCGATCCCACTTGGGATTTTTTTGTGGATGCAGTAAAGGAACAATATTACCCTATTGGAAACTATGAGGACCAGTATATGAGATGGACCACACTGCGGTGAGAGAGGGGCCAAGCAGTTTCAGAGTTCACCAATACCTTCCATACCTTGCACACAAAGTTGGGAATCAAAGACTCCAAATGAAATTTGGTTCTCAAATGTCGTGGTGCTCTACACAGATACATCCAAACTAAAATGGATTTTCTAGATATCTCATCACTCGGTGCTGCTTATCGATATGTTGTTAAAATCGAGCAGAAATTTAAGCACCAGAACAAATGGGAGTTCGGGTCTGCAAATCTGCAACAACCAGAGTATGACAAATATGGCCCTAACAAACAGTCTCCTTAAAACCAGTCCAAGCCACAGGAAAAGAAGCGTCACAGGAAGACGAAGAAGGACACCGAAAAATGGTGTGATTTCCACAAAAGCACCCGACACAACACCGATGATTGTCGCTCAAAACAGTCATTGGTGGCCGAGATCAAAGACAAGGAGCCGAACCCTGATTCAGAATATGATTTCGAAAATATTGGTAAAAGACATATCATCGACGCAGACCCCACTGCTATTGTCGCAACCGCAACAATTCAACCAGAAGAACCAACAGATCTTGAAGAGGGGGAGTGCCTTTTTCATTCACAAATGTGGGTGAAGGGGACCCCACTGCATTTTATTATTGATAGCGGAAGCTAGAAGAACCTCATCTCAGCAGAGGTCATTAACCAGTTGGGATTGTCGACAACACCACACCCACAACCATACAACATCTGGTGGCTTCGCCAAGGATGAGATCTTCGTGTCAGCTAGCAGTGTTGATTGTCATACGACATCCAACCCTTCAAGGATGAGGTATTATGTGATGTTTCCCCACTGGATTTCTGTGATGTTCTCTTGGGCCAGCCATATATGTGGAGATGCCATGTTGTTTATGAGTCTCGAACCCGCAATTTCATTGTTTCTCTAGGGGGTCATCTCTACAGAATACCAGAGGTAGTTCCAACTATTGTTCCACCTAAACAGTTACGTAAGGTAGTATCTCATACTACGAAATTCAACTTCTTCACAATCTGTTCAAAAGGTGAACAGAAGGACACTACAACCACTACAACCTCAACCCAAGAACCTTCTATCCAATAGAAGAAGGTCGACAAGATTGCAGAAAATCGCACATATTCCTTCTGCACACCATCCTCTCATGGAGCTCGACTTGATGAACAACCTTAGCCTCAATAGGTTCATGACAGACTTCCACAAACTGAGCAGTGCGACGTCTCCAGCAAGGTAAGCAACTCACCAAGATGCAGATTCAACAAATGCTTTTTCCTCTCCCCCGGGCACTCAACGCAATGGAGACCATTGCTTCCTAAGGAGGGAGGATTGATCCAGGTGAATATCGGTGGCCACCCACCTTTTCCAACTGGCTCAAAACAGTTTTCTAGTAATTTTGGTAATTTACTATTTGCAGGTTTTAACTTCTGGGGCCATTTTGAGGCCCTAAACGATGTTATTTTTGGGAAAAAAGGTTTGAAATATGGAAGTTCCCTTGATATTGCCCCTAAAATGAATCTCCTCGAAGATACCTTTCCAAAGGGCTATCATACGCCTAAAACGGAGATCGTATGCAAAAGTTACGACCCTGGGAAGTTGATGTACTAACTTACCCAAACGGGCCCCACATGACTTTTGGTGCTTCATCTCCTAGGGTTAGGTTTTTGGATTTCTAGGGTTTTTGGCATTCCTTCTTATTGTAAAAAGACCTTTAGATCCTCATTGTAATCATCTTCTTGCGAATGAGTGCAATTGTCACATCTCTTCTCAGAGATAAGCCGCCACCATTCCAGCAAGCTTGTTTCTATTGCATTTTACAATTTTCTGCTTATTTCGTTATTGAATAGAAAACCAGTTTTACTGTATCTCTGTTATTTTGTGTTAAGCACCTGTTAATAATATTTATTCATTTCATTCTGCTCATAAAATCCAGATCATGCCAATTCTCCATTCTATCTTTATGTGCATCCCACCACCTTGCAGGAATCAGTTTCAATGCAATGTCTAAATCTAACAATCTTTGTTGATATGGTATCTACAATTAAAAATTTTTTACAAAAATATCTACATCTATTAGTCCATCATACTTCGAGGAATCCCATACCTCACCCCCAATCCAACGCAATGTGTGGGTAATACAAGCACATCTCCTTGTAGATACTTCATGTAATCTATGTTGCCAATGTTATAGGGCTTCTTTTGAATCCGACGCATGAAAATTGATACTTAGGCAACTGAGTACACCCTCAATAGTAGGATTAATATAGTCATCCATCTGCATAGTCACATTGTAAGGGTTATCGAGTTATTTTCCCCTTATCGTTTCCACATATCGTCTTCCTTTTGTGGGATCCAATGGCACAGTAACTCTCAAGTCTCCTACTTCAAAGATCATTTGTCTCTTTTTCAAATCAATAATGGTCTGGTTATTGAAATCCCAATCGAGTCCAAGCAATGTTGGATAAGGTTTACTACCATCCATTATCTCGATTACTTCAAAATCTATTGTGGTGTGTAATCCATCGATGTTAACATTCACCCCTGATAGACTTCCAATCAAAACAATCTTGTGTTGATTTTCTAGCAGTGGGCAGACCCAAGGTTCACCATGAATTCACCAACAAAACCCTCACATATCGTCACTTTCGGCATTGCCCGCATGCAGGTGAAGTCTCACTCGAGGTATCTATGGGAACTGTAGGAACCAGGTTTTCATAGTAATGAAGGGATGGGAGGCAGTCCTCATAACCATTATACTTAGAGTTAGTTCAATATACCTTATATCATGTGCACGGAAACATAGGAACATGTAACATATTCAGAATAACATACATATATCATATGCGTGAAATAAAGAGAACAACAAAAACATCATGAAACATAGACACCATATTTAATGTGGTTCACCCAAGATGGGTTATCTCCACAACGTCCAACTTCTTATTATATTGTTTAGAATCATCCATCACAAAATATGTGCACTGTGCTCATACATCATGCCCTTGTCGTTCTCTTATCCCTCTATCTATCTATGTTGCTCTTCACTCTTTCATCCTCACATACATTGCATACTCGCATTCATTCATACATACTAATTCGCTATCTCTCTATCCAAAAACCCTTACATATTTATACAATTACAATAGGGATTAGCCCTTATCAATGGACCTAAAATGAATAAAGGACTTCCAACGGTCTTCCTCCTTTTGTGTGCGTTGGTCTCAAAAGTGCAGCAACTTTCTTTCCTTCTTTTGTGTGTGTTGCATAGTTCCCAAAACTGGACCCAAAATATTATCCCAACAACATGATAGATCCAGAGTTAAGATGGATCTACGTTAGTGCAACATAAACTTGCATTTATTGAACTCTTGTAACCATGACAAATACCTACATTTATAAGTTTTCTTGGAGAATTCCATACATGGAAGGTGAAGATTTTTCCCAATTTAGGCCATCCAAGTACCTTAATGACTCTAGCTACCTCATCACAACTATTAGAAAATGAAATATTTGAGATTTTCTAAGCTTAAGTGTGCATGGAAATATTTGGGTTGTCTAATTTATTGCATCAATGATGTATAAGATGATTGCATGAGTATTTAAGGATTACCCATGCACACCTTTGTGGAATTGATGCATCATGCAACCATGTTTGCAGTTGATTGCATCATTTGAATTTGATTCTTCATATATAACTAAGGTATTTATCACGTTTTAACATCTTAGTGGTGGTATATGCTCGTAAGTGATGAGTTAAGTGAAAATCCTTTCATCTACCCAAGAAGATGAAAACATTTTGATAACTAATTCTCCATGATGTGTGAGGTTAGGAGAAAGAATATTGTATAATTGATATGCATCATAGTTTCTTTTCTAGAACTAAGAAATATAAAGAGCCTCAATGAGGTGAACTCAACCATGGAGAGAGAGAGAGAGAGTATACATCATAGTTGCTTTTTTAGAACTGAGAAATATAGAGAGCCTCGTTGAGGTGAACTCAACCATAGAGAGAGAGAGAGAGAGAGAGAGAGAGAGAGAGAGAGAGAGCACTTGTGTAACAACAATTATGTGTTGAACATGTTCTATAATATTTTCAATGAGGTTGGCATATCCATGCTCATGTAATAATCAATTCAAGTACAATATGAAACCATGGCATGTTAACATGACAAATAAAGCTATGTCATAATACATCTATGAAATGAATGTTACTTATGGCTGAAATATATGGTGAATGAGTGTTTCCCGAGTGAGGGCACAAAACTTCTACAAAGGAAGCCCACTAAAAAGGGGCTCTAAGAATTCTAGTAGCCTACTACTAGTAAGCTTATACATATGGATAAAAAAGAGTGAAACAAAGTTGTACATGTTCATTGGTCTTCAACTTGATTTGGGATATGATCATCCCTTTCAAAAGTGAGGTGGCCCACCGATGATCATAATGGTTACCAAGGCATTGAGTACAAACCAACCTAGTATTAATGAATGTGTTGACAACCAACACTAGAAAGAACCATGTAGTCAAGTGTCAATGATGGAAACCCTTTTTGTGCATGACGAGTACCATCAATTATGAAAATGGTTTCCAAGGCACTGGACCTCTAAATCAAACTCCTAGATCAAATAAGTTGAAGTCAATCAGAGAAGATCTATTGGATAAAGGGAAATAATATTCCCTAGAAACCAACACAAGATAGCAAAAACATAGATATATATAAGGACTTGGACTAGAATCAATGCAACGAGGCCATGATGGGTTTTGACATAGGATTTCCCTTGAGTGGAGCATAACATGATGGCTAACAATTGTAGCAACCATAAAATGATTGATGATGGTAAGACAAAATGCCATTGTACCTTTTCAAAGAACAATTAGGTTGCATGTTGTATTGGAATCATCTTCTTTCATGGTATCATCATGACCATTTTGTTGAAGCAATTTACAATTATTATAGGATAGTCATTACAACTATTGGTTGTCGATAAACATTCAAGAAAATCCATTGAAACTAATTCCCATGATCTTCTTGAAACAATAAAAGATATGTATTCGTCCAACTTTCGATATGTTGGCTTTGAGATGCTAGAAAGGAAAGAACTTATGATGCACTTTTCTACCATCTATGTCATATTTAATGAGTATAGATACCTCTACCAATTTGTGATTGTCTTCTCCACTTCAAATTGTTGCTATTTTCAAATGGTGCACCTTGTAGAAAAACTATAGCTTGTGATCTCTCTTAGAAACACAAATACATTTCACTTATACAAAATTTCATTCTTTAATAAGTAATATCACAACTCTTCATTTAAAAAAGTTATCGCAGAGTTTTACAAAATTACACATATACTTACAAAGTAAAAATAATATGCATAAACTTCTCTTAAACCATTAAATCTAAACTTTTAAAATTATACGAAAATGTAAATCCAATATTTAATAATCTTAAAAATAAATATATTATATTATATTATATTATATTATATTATATTATATTTTCGTTGCATAATACTTAATCACCTTATTGAATTATTAGAATGAATAATACTTCTCATGTAACGTTAATTTTTTTTTTATTATGTTCTCTGTCTAATTTTTTTTATCTATGTCTAAAGAAATGGAAGAGAGTTATGAACGAAAATGTAATTTGTAAGCAAGGAATATCTCTAACTCCTCGTTGCTTGAACCAAAACATAACTAGTAATTATTAGCCATCCTCTTATAGGTTTATATTTAACTATATCATCCATCCATTCTTTTGACATGTGAAATCATCCATCCATTCTTTTGACATGTGAAATTCTCAAAAGTAAATTAGTTGTCAAATTCTCAAAAGTAAATTAGTTGTCAAATTCGAAAGGTTGATAAAACTACTTTGCCAACTAATTTATGCATAAGTACGTTTCTTAACAAGTTCCAACAATGGAGTCTTGAATTTGAATTGTTAAGCGTGCACTCTCATTGCTTGAATGGAATCAAGCCAACCATTACTCAAACACTAGGTGGTCCAATTGAACCATTCAAAGGTCATATTCTTAACTAAATGTGAGAATTTTCTAATCAATTGAAATTAATTTTTTTCAATTGCTTTTATTAAAAGATGTTTATTTTAAAGCCTAGTGTGTGGCATTAACCAACTTTGTAATCCTTGGGTGTGGGTTGAGTGCATGTGTAATGTAGAGTTGTTAAACATGAAAATATTAAAGTAGAATGCTTAAAAGTAAAAAAGAGAAGTTAATTTCTTATTGGTGTTTATTTGTCCAAATTGTAAAAGAATATAACTTAGCAAGAAGAATACACAAACTCATGAAATGTGCCCTCACACTAAAATACTATAACTATAAAATAAAATAATTCTATTTAATCAACAAAAATGAATGTGCATGAAGTAGAGAAATCTAGTCTAAGTTCATTTAGATGTGAATTAATTAAATCCAAGTTAATTATACATGATGTAGTGCCTAAGAATAGTGAAACTCCTAAAGCAACTATGCAATAAACCTTAGAAAGAAAATTGGTTAGTAAACTACTATAACAAATGAAATTTATGCTTGACTACATAGGTTTAGACCTATCGATAGAGAATAGGTTCCATGAGTAATTAAGCCTATAAGTCATGTAGGTACTGAATTACATCACCGTGATAATTGAATCTCTTTTATTAGTGTAAAATAAATTTCTAGAAATGCAAAACTTGAAAAATGAAAAGGTGTGTGGCCTTATGTTCAACTGCTAAGGCAATTAGAAAGTCAACTCCACAGTGATGAGTCACTAGATTTGTTGAATGGTTTGAGAAGGCCTCAAATCTAACCAAAAGAATAAATATGGGATTTCTTCCCCAATGGAATCACCATTCTGCTATGGATTATTTTGGACATGAATGTACAAACAAAATTCAACCAACATGTTGGATCTATTGGTGTTGTCATTTCTAGTGAGCTCGAGGTGAGGAGATGAAAACCATGTATAAAGAACTCAATGTACTCTCAAACCTCACAGCTCCGCTTACTCCTCATAATCTAAAAAAACATCACAAGAGAACCTATAAATTCCAACAATTTAAAAATATCCTTCATGATTTCATTTCT